>JAFVLL020037031.1:0-16383 GCA_021397915.2 Tor tambroides | reverse complement strand
CTCAGTATTTAGTTAATTGAACTCTAAAGTCCATGACAGCTATCACAACACAGTGGGTAATTCTGAAAATTAATGAGAATGATAATTCTTAAAAGACTGTTCCAGACTTTGCCCAAACTCATTAACTAAATCTCTCATTTAAATACATCCTAAAGACTTTCGGGAAAAGGAGAGAGGGGGAAAAAAACATTATTGCTATGTAAGCATTAACCCGATTTGAAAATGCTGAGATGCAGAATTTTATGGAAGACTGGAAGTCTATCAGTCTGTATTCTCGAACTGAAATCCTGCGCTAAACTCGTCTATCTGCTATAATGCTGGACGATAAACCTGGTCACATGGTGAAGGAAAACAATCTGCCGGTTTATTTGTCTGGGGTATAAATTTGCTTTAGAGTTGTTGATCTTAGTTTATTGTAAATCTCCTGTGACCCTCACATGGAAGCGGATCTCTTCCTTTGGCTCTAAACCATAATAGTTATAGAAAGACCTCAAAACAAAATTCAATTTTGTGATATTTATTCAGTTAAGCTGTAAGTAACATGTTTTTTCCTCTGTTTGTGTAGGTAAAACGGTTCACACGGCCAGAAAGGAAACCTTTCAGTGGGTAAAAGACACTGTGACACTTTTAGAGAACATAATGCTTTATTAAATCTATTTATTATTATAAAGATTCCCCTTAATAAAGTAAGTTATACACTGGTGAAAAATGATGCAAGAAACATCGACTTAAACATGCAATTTTGAACTGAAACTGAAATGATATTTTGTTCTAAAACATTCCAATACTCTTTGTTTTATTTACAAATTTGGCTAAACTTTAAATAAACTGTAACAGTTTCCTTTGCTTGACTTGGAGAAATTTGTCTTAGCCTAGCTCATTGTCCTTCCAGTGCTGATGATGTTGTAGTTTTATAGAGGCTGTATAGAGCTCCTGATAGCTAAAGCTAATGTTTCTCGTTGTTGTTATCTTCTGATGGTGTCAGTTAGATGTTACACATGATATTTGGCTCATTCCCTCTTTCTCGCCACAGAAATTACTGCTCAGCTTCCTCTGTTCTATGCAGTTCTCTTCTGTCTTTACCTAAGAGACAAAAACTGAAATACTGTACCTCAGAGACAGAAGACGTGTCAGTGGTTAAAAATGTGGTAATCGAAAGGTTGGAGCTTGGCGGTCAGGTCTGTGGAGGGGTGGGAATGAACACGGGGAATTGGAGATCTGCTCAGGTCGTGATCTCGGTCCAGTATCGATGTCAACCCTCGTTTCTGTGTTGCCACAGGGATCTGATAAGTAGAATTGGCAAATTTTGGATATAAAAAAAGTTTTTCAGATTTCAAATACTTTCTTTGACTCCTAAAATCATGTAGAAACATGCATAATTCACCAAAAATAAAAATGATGTCATGATTTACTCACCCTCATGTTGGTCCAAACCTGTACGAGTTTCTTTCTTCTGTAGACAGGAAAAGGAGCTGCTTAGCCATACAAACTGCTGTTGCCGTGCAAGTAAACAGTAGTCCATATGACTTCTGCCATAAGACCATATGATGATGAGAATTTGTTTTTCAGTCTGTTTGCCACACAAAGGTTTCATATAATTTGGAATATAGCTGGGTATTCATAAGTATGTTTATGCTTTATTTATGGTGCCTTTTGCCATTTTTGGAGCTTGAGAGCAACAATCATCATTCAGTTTCACTGTATTGACAAGAACAGCATGAATATCTGGCTTAACATCATCTTATGTGTTTCACAGAAGACAGAAAATACAGGTTTTGCATGTCATGATGGTGAGTTAGTGATTGCACAATTTTCTATTTTTGTGCAAACTATTCCTTTACTGCTTAATCTAAACTAATACATACAGTTATAGACATACCAAAAAATGTTGCCACGTAAGGGTTATAATATAATATAATTAGTGCTGTCAAACGATTAATCGTGATTAATCGCATCAAAAATAAGTTTTTTTTTTTTTTTTTACATAGTATATTTGTGTGTACTGTGCATATTTATTATGTATATATAAATGCACACACATACAGTATATATTTTGAAAATATTTACATGTATTTACATGTATATATTTATATTAATATCATTTATATTATATAGAAATCTATTTAATATATAAACAAACACATTTTTTTCTGAAATATATACATGCATGTGTGTGTATTTATATATACATAATATAGTTGTGTGTGCTGTGTATATTTATTATGTAAACAAAAACTTTTATTTTGGATGCGATTAATCGTTTGACAGCACTAAATATAATATAATCACAGACATTCCAAAAGAAATTGTTTGTGAGTAAGGAATATAATATAGTAATGCAATATAATATAAACATTTTTATTTTTGATATTTTACTATATTATATTTTAATATTTTAAAGTGGATTGTTCATTTAAAAAAACAAACCACCCAAGCCTCAAATAGCATCGTGTAAAGATGACAGGAAGTGCTGTATTGGCAGTTAAGAAGGTGTAAATGTTGGACTTGTTCATCTTGTGGTCAGACTAAGTCTTTGAGTGAGCGGGAGAGCGGCTGAGAGAAGGAGAGAGAGAGGATGGAAAGTGTGCTCCAGGCCAGGACTGAGGGAGCCTCTGGCTCAGTGTGTGTGCTGAGATCTTCCTCTGAACTCTCTCTCCGCTGTCAGATGTGTGTCTCGCCCAGCTGTCTTGATTTACCCCTTCAGTGCCCACTCAAACCCGTCTGAGAAATCCCCACAGAGCGCGGACCTCTCCAAATCACTGCGGTGCCTCAAAAAAAGTAATAAACTCATATTAGCTGTCTGTCTGTGAGGAGCGGATGTTAAACTTACGTGTCCAGGAAGTTATTTGTGTACAGATGTTTATGCTTTTTTATGGCGACAGCTTTCAGACTGTCTCCATTTGTTTGCAAAGCTTTTTTAAAGAGGCCATATCCTACACATTATATTTTCGTTAAAGACTGCACCATTTTTTTCCCCACTGTATTCCACCATGTTTTGCATCTTGAAAACTTCTAAATAACCACAAATTTTCATAAATGGTCAGAATGGATTAAAGTGTGTCTGCATAGTTTAGCAAATTTCCCATTATGTGTCAACATGAAATGATAATTGACCATAAAATGTAGTATGTCTTCATTTCATTGTGCACAGTTTTTATATTTCAAAGAAAACAGTGTTTCATAATCTTTCATAACATTCCAGTCAAAATTTGTTCTATGTTGAATTTAACTAATGATTATTACTATTTTATAAATTAAAACAATTTTTTTTATGTTTAATATTCAGTTATCTTGGAAAATTTAAATAGTTCAAGTAATTTAGTCTGGCTGTCTTTTTTTGCATCAGCTAATTTTTATATTTGAGTACTTTTTTATATACTTTTTGATTTATTGTTTTTTTTTAAATCATTATAAACATGTATTTATCTTAAAAATATTAAATAAATATAATGTAAATATTAAGCATTTTAGTCTGACTGTCAGATTCTTTTTTGCATTGGCTGATTTTTATATTATTTGTAAATTGTATTATGTTTAATATTATGTTTAAATTGTTAAAAAAAAACAAAGTAGTTTGAGTAATAGAGTCTGACTGCCACAGTTTTTTTTTTTTTTTGCATCAGCTGATTTTTATAATTTTGTAATTTTTTATGTTTATATATTTCTTGAATTCAATAATCTTAGAAAATTGAAGTAGTTTGAGTGATTTAGTCTGTCAGATTCATTTTGCATCAGCCGATTTTGGTATAATTTTGTAATTTTTTGTTTAATTACATTATTCTTGAATTCATTAATCTCAGAAAATTGAGTAATTTAGTGTGACTGCCACAATTTCTTTTTTTTTGCATCAGCTGAACTTGGAGAATAAAGCCCGCAGACATGCGGCAGATAGATGCGTCGCGAGCAAATGGTGAAGGGTTAAAAGAAATCGGTGGGGGACGGAGCTGTGTGTCAATATTTGGACAGTTACTGTGTAGCGCAGCAGATGAACGCAGCATCTGCTGTGTGCGGGAGGGTTTCTGGATGAGTGTGAACGGAGAGGGGGGTGGGTTATTGTGAAGGCTGGCACACAGTATGCTCCCAGACACATTCCTCAGGAAGTCCTGCGATTCCTCTGGCGTGCGCGCCCGCTATTCATCATAAATATTTTAGCAATATCATACCCCAGCCATGCCCCAGTCATTTTGCCAAGCGAGGGGAAAACATTTAGCTTTCTCTCTCTCCCGCTCTCTGATGCCTTGTAAATAATTTTTCATGCTGCAAATGTCAGTGTATTTATTTTTCCATGAGCTGCATCATTAGATATAACAAGAATAATCTTAAAAATCTCACTTCAGCAATGTATAATCTGACGCTTCACTTCAAAGCCAGACTGTTTACCATATCAAGGCGATGCTGTCAGAGAGTATTTCTCTATGCTTGTTTACTATGAAATTGGCAAAATTGTCAGGAATGGAAACAGAGAACATTTTTGTTAAGTTGTGATGCTCATTAAAATGGATCTTCTGTCTCCCCCATGGCCTTGCGCTCACGCTAATGTTCTGCCGAGACACTTACAGCATTTTGTATTCCTCCGTCTCGCTTTGTCTCGGTTTAACCCTCGCGCGTGCATATATTGTCCTTCCTCTGATGTGAATCTGTTAATGAGTTCTCTGACAAATACAGTAATGGCCTTTCACTTCCGCATTTGGTGTGCGGAAAGAGGCTGTCTGTTGGAATTACGTCCCGCTCCGTTGAAGGAAAATGGCTCGTATCCTCAAAGGTACAGAAGTGGCGACGGCACCGCAAATGCTTTGCTGTGTGAGAGCTCCGAAGATGTCTTTGTGGGAATTCCTTATTAAGACTTTAAATGGGACGTATCTTGGAAAACAGGATTTTCCTTGCTCCTTTGAAATGGAGTTTGATGTATTATTCCAACATACTATACTCCCTCCCTAGCGCACCTAGAACGTTTATTGATTTAAAGGATCTTCCACTAACTCCCATCTGGGTTTCAACACTCTTTGACCTCCACGTTATAATTTTTTAAAGGAAGTTTTAAAAAAAGTTGCACACAAAACTGTGAAAATGCTGAACTGAAATTGCAAACAAAACAGGAGCCAGATTCACAAAACATTCTTAAAGGAACAGTTCACCCAAAAATGAAAATGTACTCGCCCTCAGGCCATCCAGGATATAGATGAGTTTGTTTCTGCATCAGAACAGATTTGGAGAAATTTAGCATTACATCACTTGCTCACCACTGGATCTTCTGCAGTGAATGGGTGCCGTCAGAATGAGAGTCCAAACAGCTGGTAATAACCCTACTAAAGGTAATCCACATGATTCCAGTCCATCTAATAACATCTGTTTTGGACTGTTTTCACTTATAAACATTGCTTGAGTGGTCGCCGATAGCCTTGTGGGCAGCACGTCGACATATAGCTCCGTTGTGCTACGGGCGTCCCGAGTTCGAATCCCAACTCGAGGACCTTTCCCGATCCCGCCACCCTCTCACTTGGCTTCCTGTCAGCTCTGATCTGTCCTATCATAATAAAAGCGAAAATGCCTAAAAATACATCTTTAAAATAAACATTGCTTGATCTGTGCATATTTCTCTCCTGATTCAGACTAGACTACTTTTCGTTGACAAGCAATTTTAGTTTAAATGGTTTGAAGTTAAAAACAGCTTGATGGATTTGTTTTTTATAAACACAGCCTTTCATTTCACACAATGTTAATTCATGCACTGGAGTCGTGCGGAGTTACTTGTGGATTTTTATCAGCTGTTTGGTCTCTCGTTCTGACGGCACCCATTCACTGCAAAGCATCCATTGGTGAGCAAGTGGCGTGATCCTTCAAAATCTTTCATAAAGAAACAAACTCATCTACGTCTTGGATGGTCTTTTGGCTGATTTAAGAATAAAATTCTTCTTAAGTGATATTTTCTTCTTATTTTAGAGTAGAATGATTTTCAATTCCATATATATAATCACTTTTTGCGCCGGCAAAAATAGCTGAAATGGTGGTTGTGAAAACCAAAATTTACAGCTGTTGTTGGTATAAAAAAACCTTTTCTAAGTGAGCTTGAGGGAGAAAAATACACAAAAAGTACAAAAGTGTAGAATATGTCTCCTTCGACATTCTCAGATGTTGCATTTCAGACGGCGTCTTTTTTTTCCTGAAAATGCCAAAAGCGTTCCCACACACATGAATGCTCTTTGCAGGTATTGTGAAGCCCACAGCGGGTCCGAGACGTCTGTTCTCTGTAGGCCGCGGCTGAAGAGGCTTAGCTGCATTTTTGTTCTCTGGCTCTGGGCAGCGTCTGAACAGCTTCCCTGTATCTCTCTCTCCAGCAGTCAGAGAGCACATAGAGACGCCACCAGTGATGAATGGGGCACCTTGTCAGTTAAAATGAAAATTCTTAACCGGATGATAGCTTCATATTAATGCCTGTTTTATGGATTGGAGCAAGTTGTCTGAACAAGATGAATGTGGGTGATGAGAGGAGAGATACAAAATAAAACAGCTCCTGTACCTTCATCAGGAGCGTGGGCCTTTGGGTGTGGCTTGTTGCATGGGAATGGTGACACACGCTCTTTCCTGTCTGTGTAGAGCCTAACAGGAAGTAAAACCCCATTAATGTTCTCCATAGTCATATTGATTTTTAGCGGGAGCCTTTCAAGACAGACGCACTTTGAGCTCAGAGGTTGTTAAATTATTGTGTATGCATCTATATAAGCCACAAGTCAGTGCGATTTCAATGTTTAATAGCCAAATTTCCAAGAACTACAGTATCCGCATTCCAGAGAAAACAGTGTTACCGTGGAAACGGAAATTTCTGCTAAAGAGCTCAGCAGTGACTGTCCAATCCCATGAAGCATTGCGAATAATGTAAATAATGTATGCTTATTTATCCCTCATAGCTCTTTATTTTATATGGATCCAAGACAAGGTATCATATTTTGGTGTCTGCATCAAATACAATTGACAAAAGTGATTTTATATACACTGAAATCATAGTAAATCCACGTTAAGTGTTTACGGTTTCAAATAACTTTTGTGAAAATATGGGTTAAATAATGTTCTGTCGTCATTCAGCGTGACAGATATATTTATGTCAAAATGAAACAACATAGTTATTCTGACCTGTACTTATAAAAATATATGAAAGAAAAAGTGGTCATACAAAATTTTGTTATATTTTAAATGAAAAACTAAAAATCTAGTGTTTGAAGGACAGTGGCAATGATTGGTAAAGACTTAAAATTATAAATCATTTTTATTATTTAATTTTCATGGGTGACAGTAAAGACATTTATGAAGGATCATGTGACAAAATAGCTTTGTCATCACAAGAATAAATTATATTTTAGAATATATTAAACTAGAAAACAGTTAATAATAATAGCAATTATTTATTTATATATATTTATTTTTACAAATTTGTTTATTTTTCTGTATTTTGATCAAGTAAATGCAGCCTACATTTTATATAACCATTATCTTTTCAGATTACGTTTTTTTAATGCTTTATAGGTTGAGTAGATTATTCCCTATAAAAATGTAAGTTTAGAGTTTTGTGTCTTTATTTCTTATTTTCATATACTGTGCTTTTTGCTTCGAATCAAAGTTTCTAATGTTGTGATTCATCTCGGAGCAGATTTTGCTTTGTGGCTTTGAACTCTTTATTGAAGAATTTTTAAGAATCCCAATGGAGAAAACAGTTCCTGGAACATCCTGGAAAATCGAGCTGGTGGCGGTTGCACTGTACAGGCAGTGGACGTTTCCTCACCGTCATTTAATGCAGCATTGTGTGGCAGAGTGCAAGTCCTATTACAGGCGGCCATTTCATCAGCGTCTATTGCCGTTAGAAGTCCATCTCCCTCCTTTTCTGGCACGCTCACTCTCTCTTTTTTGTGCTCTTTCTGGGTGCTTCTCTCCGTTTCTCTGGTTTGGCTGCGGCTGAAAGCGTTAAGTGTTGTTCTTTCTGAGGTCTGTCCCCGACTGGCTCGCGCTCAAAGCTTTAGCGATCTGTTCAGACACTTTCAATTCACACAAGCTCAGTGTGCCGTCAAAGCAATGATATTGATTCAGGAAAAAAGAGAAAAATCTCTCTCCTTTTCCTCCCTCTAATTTTAATGTTTACATCTTGTTTTAATCCTCATGTCTCGTTTGAAATGAAATCCATCCATCCATCCATCCCTCCTCTCCCCAAACAAATCGGTAATTACGTGACCGTGACATGAAATGGACCTGCAGTGAGCAGACACATGAAAGAGGGGATGGAACGCGAGCCGAGGGCTTGGACGCGACCGCAGCGAGAGGTCTTTGAGAGAAAAAGAGACGACTTGAATGTAGAGAGGGAGGGCTGAGAGCAGAGGGCACGAGAAATAGAGACAGAGAGAGGATTGCAAGCCTTGGCTGGTTGCTAGTGGCCATGAGCTGATGCGTTTCAGCATCACGGCGCAGGAAGCTTTACATTCAGCTCAAGTGTTGGAGGTAAACATTGCTCATGTTTCGCTATCGTCTGATCTGGCCCTATCTTTTTAGACCTGAAAATTCATGGTTTTTGTATTACAGACAGAATGCATAAAAGGAAAAAAACCTATCATACCTTATTTGTTATATAGTTTAGTTATTTATTTACTTTTTCTGTTTTCAACTGGTTTCTCTCCATGAATATAGTCGTGGCAGCTGGAATGCTGTTGAATTATAAATGATCAGTCATGTATTACATTATGTATAGTATGAGTTACTTGGGATACAAAATAAATTGGTCAGCATAGTTATCTATTAGTAATACTGAAGTATTAGAAAAAATGTACAAGATAAGAATTTATTTTTATTTCATGTATTTGAGTTTTAAACAAGTTAACAGTAGTCAACCAATGTTTTTTCTTTTAATTTTTTTTTTTCTGATGCAAATACAGTATCTGTCAAAATCCGTAAAATGATTTCAAATAAAAATTTTGAATTTTGTTTTTGTTTTTTTGGCATTTCCACCATTTCGTCAAAAGTAGTTAATTTGCCTTTATCGGTAGAATCACTAACGTTTGGTGTTGATTTGCACCAACATTAATACTATATTATTTATTTATGAATTTAGTTAATTACTAATGAACCTTTTTTTACACTTTCACATTATTGTTATGATATTAGAATGTTTAGGTCAAAATAGCAGATAATAACATTTTTTCATTGATCCAGTGCTTTTTCTATGGCAGGTTTCAAAAGTACTAAACTGTTTTTTTTTTTTTTGTATTTTGTACTCCATTTTAAAGTGTTTTGATGCTTTATTTCATTTTAAGTATGCAATTTCACTCAGTGTCAATGATATTTTTGTTCGAAGCAGTTGGATGAAGTGGTATAGATTTGTGATACTGGCCATTGTTCACATGTTGGATATCAGTTGTCGGCTATAGTAGATACAATTATTGGTACAATCGTCTCTAATTATTACACACTACTTCTAAAATTGAAGTTATAAAGCTACAATGATTTGAAGTGATCTTGACATTAATAAATATTCTCTGCTCTCACATAGAAACAGCATAAGTTTTGTTTGACCAAAGGCCTGGAGGTTTGGAGCAGTTCTCTGAGGGTTTGCTGCTCACTGCTCGTGTTAATGACGCTTGCGCTGACTGAAAAGTGACGCCAAAGGGGTTTTAGGCCTTTGTGGAGTCTAATTATTGTTCTCTAGAGCTGATTTTTAACCACACTACCACTTTGTGATATATGGAGGACAGGCAGCCTAGAAAGTTTTTTCAGAAGAGAGCAAATCTCCCCATGGAAATCTGTCAAATGACAGCAACTTTCAGGGAATTGTGGGATGTCTGTAGACTCTTGAGCATAGAATCTCATGCTGGAACAGGCGTTTTGGTCTCTAACAGTACGTGTGTGGAAACCCCCACGAGTGATTTCAACTGATGATGTCACTTCCTGCTAACCTTTTGCATAACTGCAGTCTCATTGTTATCGATAAATGCAACAAGAAGGAAACGTTTACCAATATTAATAGATATTATGTTATTTTACATCTATATTGTTTTTTTCATATTTTAAAAAAAAAATCAACACTAAATGACCCAGTGACATTTATTAAAAATAATATTATTTTTTATTTTGGGTCCATCAAATTTTGAATTAAATTAGAAAATAATCAAATCAGATGTACAAAGTGAGTATTTTGCTCAGTATTTTGTGAAAGATATTTTTGTTTAAAAATGTAGATTTTATAGATATCATATGGGCTGTTTTCTTTTAGACTATCAGTAATCAGCCAGTATTATAATAATTGTTGATTATCGATCAAAATTAATTTTTGGTCAGTGTTTTCATTTTGGCTATTAATAATTGGCCATTATTATAATAATTGTCGGCTATTGATCAAAATGAATTTTTGGTGCAAAATTAAATTTTGGTCATTGTTTTCATTTTGGCTATCAGTAATTTACCATTATAATAATATTTCACTTCTATTGATCAAAATTTATCTTTGGTGCATTGCTATATATGTGTAGCATATATATATATATATATATATATATATATATATATATATATATAAAGAAAGAAAGAAAGAATTCATTTTATGTGTAATTTATATATTTATATATTTATATATATATATATATATATATATATATATATATATATATATATATATATATATATATATATAAAAATTACATATAAAATGAATTATATTTCTTTATTTTTTTCATTTTATGTCATGTACAGTGTGCCTGTTTTTGGATAATCCAGTGAATTTTCTTTATATAAAATTAATTGCATTGTCTAAAAATTGGCAGTTATTATAGCAATTATAATAATGGGATACTTTATATGGGATTTAATATGGGATACCATTAACATTATATAAAATAACTCATATTTTGATGTGGAAAAAAAAACTACTTTTGTTTGAATTCTTCCATAGAAGTAGAGTATACTGTATGATCAGGAAACAATAAATCCTGAAATTATCTGCTTCCGATATCGGCCTAGATATGATTAAAATAATAGTCTGAAAGAACTTCAGTATTGATTGATACTGATAATGATGCATCCCTAATAAGCAACTACTGTAAGAGACAGAATGTAGACACAAAGTATGTCGTATCCACCTCTTTTCTTTCTCTCCTTCTTATGAAGGATCTGGCGCAGTTTCTTCCTGCTGTCCGCAGACCCATGTGATCCAGAGTGGAGGGGAAGCTGTCAGCATGTCTGATGCCTGTCAGAGACAGAGGCCGAGCGATGGATACTCTCCTCTCATCCATCTGGCCTGCTGTATGTATATAGGTCAAAGACAATGGAGCGTAGAGAGAGAGAGAACTCGGCCACTGATAAAGTGCGGCAGAAAATTAAATGTTAGCGTATTGTGGTATCATAGAAAATGACAAATGACATGTGGTAATGGTCTTAAGCCGATAGCGACGCCTGCTTCCCGGCCACATTAATTCCAGCAGGCAGGTCCAGGATGCGGCTGGTGTTCTGTTCAGTGTGACCTGCGCTGGAGGTTCTGTAATAGACCGAGCGACTGCAGAGGAAAGCCAGTGGAGTTAGAAGATAAAGCAGCAAACTTTAAGAGGAGAGCGCAGATAAAATTCCTATTTATTTACATTTAAATAACTCTTTTTTTTTTTTTTTTTTTCCAGCTCCTCTCTTGGGCTTTAGAGTTTATTCTGTACGTTTTTCTTCTTTTTTCCCCCTCACTTGTTGTATTTATTTTCAAGAATACATGACGCTTAGTAAGGAATGACATTGTTCTGGTGAAGCTGGCGGTAAGCTGGTGCTCCTTGCAGGTAATTCTGGCCAAGAACCTCCACTTAGACAGGAAGCAGCCGTCTGACCGACATGTACAGAGTCTAGCCGCAGTATGCCTGGGTGGTATGACTGTACATACAGTTTGACGGTAAATATGTCAGTGGGAAGTGATTCTGCTATACTGTATGGTGAGACTTTAAAACTCTCAAACCAAGCAGAAAACTGTATTCTGTCTCAGATGGGTGATTTCAGTGTAGACAGCATTGATCATACTGGGAGTGGTTTAGTTTTGTAACTGTAGGTTGTTGAAGGTTCCCACATGCATGTATATTGCTTAGTTTTTTTGCCTGGAATGTCGTATTCAATCACATTCATAAAACTTTACTTTACATGTTTGTATCTGTTTTTTTTTATGTGTTATATAATGTTACATAAGACTGTTTTTTCCACTGAAGCCAGTGACAGCACTGACACCTGTTTAAAAAAAAAAACTCAAATATTTAAAATAAATAATTTTTTCTGATTATATTATTACATTATATTGAATTATGTTAATATGATAATCATATGAATTTATTATTTAATAAAATATAATATCATGTCTTCAGTAATTTTTTTAACTAAATTTCACAACTACCTATATATATTCCACAGCTATGTATATATATGTATGTGTGTGTGTGTGTGTATAGATAGATAGATAGATTATTGTAATAATTAACATAAAACATGATATTTAAAAAAAATTCTAAAATTAATTTATAAAAATGATTACAAAAATGTTAAAACTATAAAAAGCTGAATTTAGAGTAGTGCTGTCAAACAATTAATCGTGATTAATCGCATCTAAAATAAGTTTTTTTACATAATATATATATATATATATATAGAAAAATGTTATGTTTATATATTAAATATATTTATATATAATATAAAATACGATAATATAAATATATAAATGTATATACATGTAAATATTTTCAAAGTATATACTGAATGTGTATGTATTTATATATACATAATAAACACAGTACACATACATATATTATGTAAACAAAAACTCTTATTTTGGATGCGATTAATCGTTTGACAGCACTAATTTAGAGTAAATATAACTAGGCCTATATTGTAAATTTTTTCACACACTGCTAACTGTCTTAAACATGCGTTTTCAAATATGTAAGATTCACTGGCATGAACTTTAGAAATTTTAGCAAATCCAGTGATGAGTTTCTCATCAGAAGCATTTATTGTACATAACCTGTGCATCATTGTGCAAAGACAGCCAATCAGATTGTAGCTTGCTGTTTTTCGAGAAAGCTCTTTTCAATTTTCGGTACTATATCTATCAAATGGTCGGTTAATGGTTTTTAGGTGGATTGTCTGAAGGGGAAAATAAGCTGTGCTATTATCTCACTTCATGAAAAAGGTTTGATGATAATGGAAACATCTCTGCAGTTCACTGCAGGAGAGCAGCACAAGTGCGTGTCAGCTGGTACGCTGGGTTTGGTGAAGGTTCCTGGCATCTGAGAAATCAGCACAGTAAAAGAAGCAGGTTTATCAATTTGAGCTGGCCAACTGCACAGCTAAATGTATGTGAAAGTTAACAAATCCCTGAGGTAAATTGAGCCAGATTTCAGCTGTCTGTGTGAGACTACTGAGGTGCGACATGCTGGATTGAACCTAATGCCTGAGGCTAGTGCAATCAAACCGACAGTTGAAGACTCTCCAGTTCCCAGCTGGGGAGAATCTCAACCGCATGGCAAATGACTCACCTCAGAGCTGGGGGAGGAAGATGCGGTGACATTGTTTTTATCGACTATTAAAGCACTCTGCCAGTGATAGCATTTATATATTCTTGCGTGCTAGAATTAAGGCCATGGCAGCATCCCAGTTCACATGCTATCAGTAGTATGTAGTATGCAGGATTAGTACATACTAAATCATAGTATAGTATGCCAGCGGTGACTGGAAGCTGCATATGTGTTTTTTCTTCTAATATTGCAAAGTATTGAAAATCTTGTCAGTTACAGAAATGTAAATGTTTATCACTTTGTCATTCTTTTTGCTTTAGTAGAAAAATGCTTTAGTAGTTAACCCTTTTAAGTTACTGTATCGATCCTAATGCTTTCATGTAAATGTGACAGAAAAAAGTCAGTTTAAACCAGCCTGAAGTAGTTAGTTAGTCTCCCAGGCTGGCCAAACCTATGTTGCTAGTTTTAGACGGTTTTAGGGCAATTTTTAGGCGGATCAGGGGAGAAAATCAGCTGTGTGACCAGGAGATCACCAGCTTAATCAGATTGGTGGACCAGCTTAACCAGCTTAAATAAGCCAAAACACTTTAGGCTGGTTAAAACTGCTTTTTTCACCACCCATATCAATTTTTTGATTATTCTACTTAATTTTTCTATGAATTAATGAAGAGTATAATTTGAAATCATAGAAGTATGCTAATTGAGATGCAATTTACTTTTTAGTGCCCTGTTTGCTTCATATGTTATAGTTGGATTTTTAACTAGATTAGTCTAAGATGGTTTTTCAGCATTGTGCGACATCAGATTATGCATTAATCAAGTGGGAGATGAGTGTTTTCCAACCAGGGGTACGTGGTTCCAGTTGATACTTGAAAAGATTTTGATTTCGCTTTGCTAAACCTATAGAAAAGAAGCTTAAGATAAAATACTATTAGGCCTGTGTTTTGTAGAGAATGTCTTTGCATTCGGTTCTTTTAAAGGAAATCTAGTATGATGTGAGAAGCAAATTTGAGGTTTGGATGAAGAGGTTCTAGAGCCTTCCTTATTGGGCTGCAGGGGCACATATGACAAAAAAGGTTGGGAAACACTATTATAGACCTATCATGAGCGAAGCAGCAGAACCGGGCGAGCGATTCACACATCTCTCTCACTTGCTCAGTTTGTCCGTAATGCATGTCTGAGGGAGTAACATGTGTCCTCCCCTGTGGTAGACTTGTGTGGTGATGCATTTGTTAGGGACGTGAAACGGCAGCAATGACAAGCAGATTTCCTCTCCGCGCGTCTCTGCCAAGCGCGGGCCTGCGTGTTCCTTCCTGAGTGACTGTGTAAAGTATTGACATCAGCTGAATAAATAAACATAAGCTGGGACTTCACTCCCGGCCGCTCGGACGGACAGAGAAACAGCCGTGCCGCTCTACGGTAACAGCCCCCTCCCCGCCTTTCTCGCCGTAACGGCGCATTTACAGACAGCACAAACAAGGGCTCTCTAATCCCCGACCTCAGCGCAGGATATTTATCTTAGCCGCTAAATAAATTGATTAGAAAGCAGGAGTGAGGAGACTCGTCCATCAGGCGGATGTTTCAGGGGGAACTGCATTAGGGTGCCGGCTAGAGGACATCGCTCTGACCGACCCTCCCCCTCCTTCCTGATATCCGTTCCTCCTCCGCCATCACGCTGATCTCCTCTCCCGGCGGCGACTGTGACATAGCTCCAGTGTTTCTCCGGACACCTGCCTGCCTCTTTTTTGCATATGTACACAATATACTTAATGGGTCACCAGCTCCGGCAGAAAGAGCTGATTTTCCGAGGGGGGGGGGGGAGCAGAGGTGGAAAGCGGGTTTTCGGAGGCCTCGAGTTAGCTGGTCTCTTTTCAGATAATTCAGAGACAAAAGGGGCTGATTTCTGCCCGCATTCTCCACCAAGGAGGCAGCACGCATTTCCATTTTTTTATTTCCACACAGACGCTCCTCTCATCTCTCGTGAAACGTTTCAACCCTCTTGGGAGGCTGTAGCTCGTTGCCAGAGTTTGAAAAAGTTACCTTTTTTTAGTGTTTATCAACTAGCCAGCCTCTATTTTTGTGGTCTATATTTAGCGCCAATGTATTTTTCAGCTTTTGTCTGCATAATCGCTCTGGAAACGTTCCCGTAACGAAATGCTTCCCATATGTTTCTGTGATTTCACTTTTTTTTTTTCCCTCTCAGAATTTTATCTCTTTGCCCAATTATTTCCATTCAGCTTAGTTTATTTTAGGGAAATACCTCTAGACTACTTGAGCTTGTAGTAATGTCTTAAAGTTGCTGGCTGACAATTCTTTCAGACTAAAGGAATTCAGTAGCTCTGTTTAGGACACTCTCTCTCTTTCTCTCCTCTCCGGTCTGTTCTGGAACGCAGGGGAAAGGAAGGTATTTATGGACCGTATTACAAACCTGAAATACAGTGGAACAGTGTTATGAGATTTTCTCTCCAAGCACAAGTCCAGCTCCGTAACGGTTTGAGCGTTTGCTTTAGAGTCGTGTATTGAGTAGCAACATTTTTCCAACCTTCTTTGGTTGTGGTCATTCAGGTGTTTGACATCTTGTACTGTAAGCACACAAGGCATGGGTGTTTGTTTGTAGGAAAATGTTAAAAATAACGCAGCAGGTTTAATCGTGTCTGTCCTGCGGTCGTTCGGGATCCACTTAGTTAAAGTGACCTAGCACGCGTGTGGCGGGAAAACCTCACACGATGGCCGACACGTTTCCAAATGTGATTTTCCACCCGAGTCGCATCGCTCACGCTCTCCTGCGTAAGATTTGATTGGAGCTGAAATCTAATTTATCATAATTCAAACATGATTCAAAGCACATGTCTTTCAGTTGTCTAAGCCATTTGTTTCATTC
>JAFVLL020037028.1:0-59667 GCA_021397915.2 Tor tambroides | reverse complement strand
CTGATACTGACCTCCTGCCTGTTTTTGTGTACTCTGCTTTTCTAATAAACATCCGCAAATGGATTCAACTTCTGCCTCAGCGTCCCCGTTACATAAACCAAGATTTCAATTCATCAAACAATGTCTTTAACATTCCACACACTAAACACAATGATAGTGACAGTCAAAATCAAATCATTAAAGAAAGAGAAGCTCTCAAAGTCATCACCACATAACTCAAAGGAAACAACAAACAACGCCAGTTGAAATAAAGTTCTAAACAGTAAAACAGTAAGGCTGTGATTTGCATGATTTATTCATGCCGTGGCACATGCTAGGAACGAGTCCAGCATCCAGTACTGTAGATATCCCACACACATTCATTATCCTGTCCCAAACAATACATAAATGGCAACATAATCAAGTCTGAACGCACAAAATTTGTTTTAGTCAGTTGATATTAGGGTTACTGTGCATGTACTTGGTTTGTTCTTCACATAAACTCAATGTAACTCTCATCGCCTTCAACTGCCTTCAAGTCTGGTCACACATTTAAACATTTCAGAATTGTTTTTACTGGGAAAAAAAATGCCAGGAAATGCAAAAAATTATAATAATAATAATTATAATAATATAATAAATATAATATAATAAATTTTTTCTTACAGAATGGTAGGAAAATAAAGCATAGATAGATGCTTCTGGCAAAGCATTCTTTGGAAGGCTGAAATTAAGATCAACTTGTACCAGAATGATGGGAAGAAAAAAGTATGGAGATGGCTTGGAACAGCTCATGATCCAAAGCATACAACATCATCTGTGAAACATGGTGGAGCAGTGTGATGGCATGAGCATGCATGGCTTCCAGTGGCACTGGGTTACTGTGTTTAGTGATGATGTGACAGAAGACAGAAACAGTCAGATGAATTCTGAATTTTATAGGGATATACTCTCTGCCCAGATTCAGCCAAATGCAGCAAAGTTTATTGGACAGCGCTACATAGTACAAATGGACGATGACCCAAAACATAAAGCAAAAGCAACCCAGGAGTTTTTGAGGGTAAAAAAGTGGAAAATTCTGCAATGGCTGAGTCAATCTCATTTCACTTGTTAAAGACAAAACTTAAAGGCACAATGACCCACAAGCAAACAATAACTGAAGCCAGCTGCAGTAAAGGCCTGGCAAAGCATCACAAAAGAGGAAACCCAGTCTCTGGTGATGCACATGAGTTCCAGACTTAAGGCAGTCATTGCCTGCAAAGGATTCGCAACAAAATATTAAAAATGAACATTTTATTTATGATAATATTTATTTGTCCAATTACATTTGAGCCCCTGAAAATGAGGGGACTGTGTATAAAAATTGTTTTAATTCCTAAGCATTTTATATTTTTGTTCAACCCCTTGAATTAAAGCTTAAAGTCTGCACTTCAATTTCATCTTGATTTTTTCATTTTAATTCTATTCTGGTGGCATACAGAGCTAAAATTATGAAAATTGTGTCAATGTCCAAATATATATGGACCTGACTGTATTTGTCCTGAACACACTTAAGTTATTTACATTTTACTATTTGTTTTTCTTACTCGAAGGCTTATGTTTAGATGTAAAATGAAAAAAGTAATAAACTCTAGCTACACTTGTTTCTTTCTTATTTGTTTTTTTTTTTGTTTGTTTTGTTTTGTTTTGTTTTTTTTTGTGTTAGTAATTTATAACAAAAAAATAGCTATATTGTGATTATTATTAATGATTATTAAGAAAAGAAGTGGGGGAAAAGATGTAATGTTGCTAGGTGATTTTGCTTCGGAACCTTCAGAAAACTTTAAATCAGTTTTTCTCTAAATTTACTTTGCTGACTCCATCGACTTCAAATGGTGTAGCTCAGTCATTTTTCGTCCGATTCCAACAAATCATACATAATTTTGAAGGTTTTTAATGGAGAATTTAAAAATAATTTTTTTTTTTTCAAAATTTGCTCATTGTGACTCTTTTTGCCAGCTCGTCACAGATAAACTTTACTGACTAATACGTTGCACAGCCCAGGTAATAAACCTTATAATGGTGATACAGTTTGTCTGGGATATTTTTAAAAATTCAGTCTATTTTGCAGCCCTGCTATGAATCACCAAATCAGTGAACTGGGTAAACAGAACCTAGCAGAGAACACAGAAAGCATCCACTTTATTTCCAAACCAACTATAGTTCCACAATTGTAGTTCCAAAGGGATCAGCACTCATACCCCCTTTTACACCAAACCACTTAGTAAAGTCATCACTCATGGCTAGCTCTCATAGATTCTCCCATCATTCTTTTGCAGATGATATTGAATTAGTTCTCTCTATTCCACCCTCTGACAACCAGATACCCTCATGAATCACTGCATGTCTGCCAAGCATTTCTGCCTGGATAAACACCCATCATGTGAAGCTGAATTGATCAAAAACCGAGTTGTTGTTCATCTGGCCAAAAAGCACCCGTGCCAAGACTTTGTCATTTCAATAGACAACTCAGCCATCTCACCCACGCAGAAAGCCAAGATTCTTGGTGTCACACTGGACAAGAATCCTCTTTTTCAGAAGTACTTGATTCTCACTAGGTTGTGTACTAGCTGTATTAGGCTTATCATACTCATAGCACTTGTTTGTGTTTGCATTTTGCACAGGAAACACTTCTTTTCTAGCAGGTTCTAGCCTAAATGCATGCTTGCATCTGTTGATCTCTGTGGTCTTGAATATGGTAAAAGGACTTTTATAAGCTTCTCTGGACAAGAGAATATAAAATGCCTTTAATATAACTTAATTTTCTTAACATGTTGAAAGTAGGCCGTTGAAATATAGTGCCGATGACCTGTAGAATATTATTCAGAACTTGCCTGCTAATAAATAAAGTGTCAGAGTGTGCTTTCCTTTTCACTGTATTTTTTTTTTCTTTCTTTCTTTCTAGAATAGTATTTTTAATTGCTATTTTTGTTCTTATGTAATCTATCATTTTTGCAGACTTTGCACAATGGAAAAATAACTCGGACACAATGTGATTATTCTTTTTTTATTCTTATTTCAGTTTAAAGATTCAAAATGTTAAACTGGGCTTTAAAAATTGAACCTGGAACAACTCAGGCAAAAATTGTATTGAATTTGACAACCATGAGTTGATTTAAGTGTTTATTGTGTACTTGTGGCTTCTCAATTATATTAACAATGAACAGGCCTCATGGGTCCTATTGTTTCTCTTCTCAGAATGATATAAAGAAGGGGTTTTACTATTAACCATGCTTATCACTACATATTGACAATACAATTGAAAAAAGGAAGATGGATGTGGCTTCAGTGTGAGCAATTTTGTTTGTAATACTGTTTTTCACTGCAGCTACATGCATAAATTATCCTGGAAGTGTCTGTGACTGCACCATCTGAAGCATTTTAACTCTAATGTGATCTTACTGAAGTGTTGCGAAATCTTATATATTTTCGCATATAAAGACAATAACTTGTTACTTAATAATTGCACAGCAAATCTGAAGCCATCATGATGTCACATTGTTTTTACACCTTTTTTTACATTTTCTCAACAGCTTGACCTACAACATGCTCATGCTGCTTTTCAAACAGAATAAATGGATTCATTAGTAAAGGCACAATGCTGCAACTCTCTGAACTAGTACATGAATAATGCATTGTTATTTCGGATCAACTGCAAAATTCCAAGTGAGCCAGCTTTTGCTCTGTCTCTGAAAACTGAAAAACAACAGACCTTGGTCTTCCAATTTTAAGTCTACAAAGATTTACCAGCATTTTAATATGTTCAGTAATTTCTATTTACAGGTGAACTGTGTAGTTTCTGTGAGACTCCTGGCATCAAAGATAATTGCAAAAATAATTAGTTTTCAAACAAATTGCTTGGCTTCCCCTTGCGTTTATTTGTTCAAGAGATAGAGATTTTTGGCAGAGTAAGTCTTGGCTCCTTTATACTATTTGAAGTTCTTTGTAGTTATACATACCTGTATGCAGTGGATCATGCTGAGAACCGCAGAAATAATACGTTCTCGCACTTTCCATTGGTCCACTGGTCTTTTACCATTCTGGCAATAAAATATAAAACAAACTTATGAAGAAATCATATCACAGTGTTGACAGTAGTGAAGAAGCTGTTGCTTGCAATCTTTGAGATGTTCCAAAAAAGTAAAAATAAAACTCCCTCTACCTCCTCATGCATAATAACACCCTTTAGCCTTGACTGTATTATATAGTACTGCACAACGTCTTATACCTTGTGCTTGTGCGACTCTCAATATTCAGTGAAGTCATCATAATTAAGCTAGTCAATTACAACATTATAAACAATTTTTGATACAATAACTGGAGCTTTCAATAATTAAAAAAATGAGAGCAAAGGGGAATTGCTATTTAAAGACAATTTCAACGTTATAATCTGGGTCACAAATAAAACAGTTTAAACTTTTAATGCACTTGTATATTTAATGTATCCGTTAATATTGATGTGTTCTGATCTTCTGAATATTTCATCCCTGAGAAAACATGGGAGAAAAGGAGATAAATCAAGTTTCAAAACTCAGCAGAGATTAAGTGGACAAGCATATAATATAATGTTATTTACTATTATACTAAAATGTGGAATATAGTAAGGTAAAAAAAAAAAGTGTAAATAAAGAGTAGGTGTGTTCAAGTGTAGATTTTCATTCATTAATTGCACAAAGAACTGCATTTACAAAATTCAGTACTGACCTAACCATAGTTCAAATATTTTTGAGTCAGTTACTAGTCTTATCTTCCACCACTTCCATTACTCATCTGATGTCTCAATATATGTGGGCGGTCTAAGGGCGTAAATCAAGTTTGCACCCTTCTTTGTGAATAACATTGAATCACCACAGCATCTGTGATGCAAATGAGCCTGCTGATTCATAAACTGTCATATGTAAATATTAGCATGGTTAAATCCACTATAGCAGTTGCACAATTTACAGTCAATTGAATTTGTGTGTGCAATCGCTTCTTTGAATATGTGTTGATACGCAGTTGTCCAGAAGGACTATTTTAGTGGGATTTTTAGGAATATGTTGCTAGTCTGCCACACTGGAAAAAGACAGATGCTCTGCAGCACTTGTTTTTGCATGTCATTTGTGTTTCTAAGCGTGCTTACTCTGGTTTGGTATTTTTGACTTTTTTTGATTTTGTATATATAAATCAGTCAAAAGTTTAGAATAATTAAGATTTGTTTTTAAAAGAATTACATTGTAATTACATTTTAATTTCCAAACTGTGTCCATCTTCTGAGAAATTGAGTGCTGAAACATTGTCTGACCTGAAACCACGCTCACCTACCCAGAGACATATGAGTCAGAATTGGTGTCTTTACTCTAGTCAGAGGGGTCACCTGTGCACCAGAATCCCGGTTAAATCTAGCTTCTTCATGAAGGAAGCCTTTTGTATTGACGTTATAAAACACTTCAGCACTCTTTATGCATTACTCCAGTACATATTATCACACCAGTGTACAGCAAAATTGAGAAATCAGGCCACTTTGACCCTCCAAATTGCCCATCCACCAGAGTTTATGATTTTATGGAGTATATCTGAGAGACCATCTCACCCTGTGGGTTCAAATCTACAGATAGCTAAGATCCCACTCCCACTGGGATTGCGCAAGCTCTTTTTTTCTGTAGGAAAAAATATTGGTTAAATTAATAAACTGGAGGCTCTTGAAGTTATACTGTGGCTGTTCTCAGCAGATTCCTACCACTGGCACAATATGTTCAAAATTTCACAAGTTTTATATAGTTCTTGAGAAAAGCGAAGCATACTTGGCTTGTTGACCATGATTTCAAGGATGAGATTTGACTTGTAAATTTCCCCTGGAATAATTAAAGGGAAACTGAACATTCTGCCAACATTTACTCTCCCTCAGCTTGTTTCAGTCCTTTATGCCGCCTTCTCTTCTGCGGAAGGTATTTTGAAACAATCTTTTCCATACTGTACAGTAAAAGTCAATGGGGTCCAATCAATGTTGTTTTGGACCCCACTGGCTTTCACTGTATGAACAAAACAGTTTAAGCACTCTTCAAAATATCTACTTTTTTGTTCCAAAAGTGTTTAAATATTCAACATATACATGCTGCAACACACCAAGCCAATGGTCGGTCGACGGCCAATACCGGGCTTTCATTGAGTGTCTGTCAGCTCAGTTTTTAAAGTGTGTTCCACACCGTCGGCATCGGCCAGTCGGTTAGACAGTCTTGACTGTTCAGCCCAGTGAACCAATGCACAAGAAGAAAAGCGAAACTGAAAAGTGTACAAACTACGAAGTCAAGATGAGTCACACAGAAGGCTGTTTTAATTTCACCTCTACATTTCAACATGTGAATATTTTCATGTTGTCTTTTTTGTGTGTGGGTTTTATAGTTTATAGTTATGTATAAATACATTTACTTGTTTTCATTAATGTATTTTACAACAATACAAAGAGCAATGTGTAAAATTTTACCAGATTTAGTCCTATACTTATTCACTTTTATTTGTTCCCCACTAAATAATGTTATTTCACTGAATGTTTAGATTTTATCAAATTGTCCACTCATGATTTTTCTAGAATAACTTTGCTGCTAAATTATCCACTAACCTAGTTTATAATAGTATTTTTGTCATAGTTTAAGATTATATATTTTTCATTTGTTATTTTTCATTAAAATGAAGTTGACTTTATTTAAAGGATTGTGTTTAACACAAAAGAGTGACGATCAGGTCAACACACAGAAGTATACAAATTCTACATTGATTTAAAAAAAAAAAAAATGCACTGGTATCAGATCGGATCGGAATGTGCCGATACTCAGAATTTTCTGGATCAGATCGGATCTGAAAAAATGGTATCGTTGCATCCCTATTTCCAGGAACAGTGGTTCATTCAGATTCATAAAAGCACTGTTGCATTTTTTTATAGAGTAGCACAGAAAATGTCCCAAGTACCTGACAGATATTGCCAAAAGATTTGTCCAGAGATATCACGCTTGTCTCTGTGACAGCCCTAGGCTCTCTAAAACTGCAAAAATGAATGTGACCACAGGAAGCTATTGTTTAGTCACTCAGAAGACTTCGAGACACTCTCTTGCTGTCAGTCACTTTGCGCATTCAGGTTTGCTGACAGAGAGGGGGCGGTCGAATTCACTCAAGCCTGGTAGAAGTTAGTGAAATGACTAACATCACTTAGAGCACTTTAATGCTAACAAAATCACCCATACAATCCACACCTCCTCACTAAAGTCAGTGTCGATCATTAGCACAGAAAAGAGAATTTACAGACTCATCACCAACACCTCTGGATATAGAGATGAGTCCTACTGGATTCTCAATGCAGAAGCAGGACCTGAAGGATCGAAGGGAGGTACATTCTTGGTTTTCTGATGGGGACATGATTTACTCAGTTCTAAAGTACAGTCGGTAGATCGGAATTTACCAATTGCAGTTGTTCCTCACAAAGCCCATTTGCCTGACAGCATTTCTGAGGGCTCTCACGATTCCTAGATTAAATTTGAGTACTCAATTATAAAATTATAAAACTGATATTTTCTTTGAAACAATTATTGCCTCATTGCTGTTATATATGTATTTTAAGTCATTTTAAAGTTTATTGTTCGCTTAGGTCTATTTTTATTAACACAAAAAATATCCGATTACCCAATTATTCGTCAGACTAATCAACCGATTGCTCGATTACCAAAATAATTGTTAGTGACAGCCTTAAAATACAGTAAGTACACTTATTTTGATGTGTTGAATGACATAAACATATAGACAACTTGACTTTAATTTTAACTGTAGTGTGTTTTTCAATATTATATTTGAATTTGCAAATTCATCATTAGAAAGATTAAATAGAAATTAAACTTAAGTAAATTTTAGTTTGCTATAAATGTTCATCAGATTTGACAGCACACATTAACCATATTTTAACGACAGTATGAAGTAATTATGAAATTAAATTACATATAAAGATGTACTTAAATCCTACTTAAGCGGGTCAAAAAAAAGCATTCTAAAGTTCAGGTCAAGTCACCTTTTTTATATAGCACTAGTACAGATTGTACAGACAGTTCAGTTATCTAACTGCATTTAATACTAGTACATTTTAATTTAATTGCAATTAACATTCACTTAAGTGTCTGAAACGATTACATTCAACTTGCACTTAAGTTTTTTTTATCATTATTTCTTAGTTCTCTTTTTAAAAGTATGCTAAAGTGTACTTCTTTACCACAAGGGACAGTTCACCTAAAAATTAATCTTTAGTTATTATTTATTCACTTCCATGTTTTTCTAACATTAAAATGAAATGTGCTGAAGCTTTATTTTTAGTTAAGTTAGTGTGTATACTGGTGTCTAAAAGCATATGCCTCAAGTCCATGCTTATCTTTTTCTCAAACACATGTTTCCCCATTTGTGATGTCTACTTCCAGCCCGTGGCATTTGCCCAAGGGACTTGAAAACAGGGATTAAAAAAAGATGAAAGGCATCTTTACCAGTACTGTTCTATGATTTATTCAGATCAGCTCAGCTCCACACTGCTGTCAGCTTGTTTAGCACAGAATAATGAGGCTCGTGGTCAAACACTGTGTTTAATTGCCGGGAATCAGGATCATGATAATGGTTTGTTCTTCACTGTTTATGGTATCATGCGCTTGGGGAGTGGACTCTTTTCTTGTTTGAGTGTTGCAGACTTGATACAGATGTTTGACAGTATGCAAGATGAGATAAGAAATGTAATACTGTTGAATTAATCAAAAAGTACAATGATGAAGTGGATACATTTAAAAAGAACTGCAGTGTAGTTCCTTGAGGAATATTCCAGAATAATGTATTGCTTCCTGTCGTTGTTTTAAAACTCCATCAGGGGTGTTTCAGTTCTATGTGATTCTCATTTAACAGTGACAGTTTAATATCAAAAACATGTCTCTGAAGTGTCGAAATTGCATTATTGGTGGAACTATGGGATATGAACAAAATGAATAGCTTTTCTGTATACTGCTGGTTTTCAAAGCTAGTCAAAGCTGTGTGTGTGTGTGTGTGTGTGTGTGTGTGTGTGTGTGTGTGTGTGTGTGTACTGGTTTTTGTGGTTTACGGGGACAAAATTTGTTTAATGACATGGGTATGACAGAGGTATTACAATTTGAAGGTGGTTTATGAGGACACTGCCTATGTCCCCGTAATTCAAAAGGCTTAAAAAACATACTAAATGGTGTTTTTTTGAAAATCTAAAAATGCACAAAGTTTCCTGTAAGGGGTAGGTTTAGGTGTAGGGCAATAGCCCATACAGTTTGTACGGTATAAAAACCATTACGCCTATGGAGAGTCCCCGTAAACCACAAAAACAAACGTGTGTGTGTGTGTGTGTGTGTGTGTGTGTGTGTGTGTGTGTGTGTGTGTGTGTGTGTGTGTGTGTGTGTGTGTGTGTGTATGTGTGTGTGTGTGTGTGTGTGTGTGTGTGTCTCTTTGCTCAGCTTCCAGATCAATTACAACTGTTGATGCTGACAAATGATGGTAATTTTCTAACTGTCTCTGAACCATTATAGTGGTGATTATTTTGTGGTCACCACTATAGAAACTGCAGCTTGATGGCAAAGGTACAATATCACTAAAATCACTGCTGTTGCATTTCAGAGAAAACAGAGAATTCTGACTCTGTTTTTACAAAGTAAAAGATATCTGTAACAATATGAAATATGTTTAAAACAAATACATTTTTAAATAACTGCAAAAAAGTCAAATCTTCAGTGTCATATTCTTTAGAAATAATTCCAATATGCCGTTTTGCTGCTCAAGAAATATTTCTTATTATTATCAATGCTGAAAACAGTTCAAAAGATCAGCATTTATCTGAAATAGAATAAAAAAAATTCTTAATTCTAAATACTGGAGTGCAGTGGCCAGAGTCTCAGACATTCATTGTCTCTACAGGTCTCTTGCTCAGCAAAGTACTAAAAGCATCTTTAAAAGGCGGATCAATAACCAGGTTAAAGTTCATGCTAAATGTACTAAAGTATGCTCAGCAAGTTGTTATGGGGTTTGCATGTTCAGCTGTAAACACTGAAATACTGTAAGTCATACCACCCACATGGGCAGAGAGGAGGCACTGTGTTTTGTTTTAGCTTTTAAATGTTTGTTTTTTGTTTTTATTCTTTTTGTGGATTATGCCGTGTTTTGTCACGATGTGCTTTTTCATATTCAAATACAAGTTGAAATGGACTAAAATTTGAGTGAATCTGAACAACAGCAAACACAAAAAGACTAAAGAACAGAACAAGAAAGGAGAAAAAAAACATGCACTGTGGCATATAATGAGAATAATACTTTGTTGTTCTGAGGTTAAGGACAAATACAAAAAAACTCTAGTACAAATGCTAGAGATCCTGGAGTATTATATCATCATAAATGTCTCGTTGGAGCAGGTTCTCCTAAAGCCCTTCAGCTTCAGCTGCACAGTGTGTGGTGATAGCATGGTTTGCTTTTGATAGCTTTTGATCTCTGAACACCAGAGTAGCTGTAGTGGGCATTAAGATGGCTACTCTAAAATGAAGTGTTTCACAGTTTAAAGTGTTCAAAGCCGCGTGCTTTACTGATCACCTGATTTGTGCAAAGGCTGGTCACTTGTCTCTACACAATTAAACGAGATGTTGGCAATATATTGATTAACTGGATATTTAAAAAAATTCATATTTTATTTTTACTTCCTGCAAAGGCTGGTCACTTGACTCTGCATAATAAAAAGATATTTTGGCAAAATCTTCACATCATTTTTATTTAATTTACTTTATTTTAACCTGCCTATGGTGCAACAGATTTTGAGTCAGGCTGGTACTTCTTTTTTAAAACAATGTATCAAATGAATGTGGTTTTGAATCTAGTTTTACAGTTAGATTTTCAAATGCTTATGGTACAACATAATTATACTCTCCTCCTTAAATTAGCTTAATAAATTATTTAAAGTAATCATGGAATAATTATCAAAATAATAATCATTACAATTGTTGTAATCAAAACAGTATATCATATTAATCCTCTTCTCTTTTTCTATGGTAGCTGCAATGCTTTCCTGTCATTGCTTATGAACAGACCTTTCTCTCCCGAGGAAATCTTTTATTTAAGAACATCCTCCTCACCTCATTCCCCATGGAAGTGGATCTGAGTTAAGTACAATCTTTCTTTCCTACACTGTGTGATACGAGTTGTCACCATAGTGACAGAACCAGCAAGACTGGTCCACCACAGCCCAGCTTCATTACCTATAAATCCTCAAGGTGGCCAAACGAAGATGGTGCAGATCAAGGGTGGTACAAATCTGTTTTCAGTTTTATTGGTGGTCATCAGCAGTATATTAATGAAGAGATGTCTGGAGCAGCACCAACTGAAATGGAGATGAGTTAGCCGAGATGCTGAAATCCTGAAGGCCAGCAACCCTTTGTCATTAGTCTTCCTGACATCCTTAGGGTACTCTGAGCTTACATATTTAAAGATTAAGCACAAAAGACACCCAGGCGTGATTCTACCAAAGCCATACCGGTACCAGAGTTCATGTTAAAGTGAAAAGAAATCCAAACCCGCTGTTCCCCACACCTCAAACTGCAAAGCACCTTCACTGCCTCAGGCAGAGCATTTTTTTCTTGCTGCTTTAGTCACTGGAGGCTTTGCAAAGGAACCCTGGGTAACTTCTGGAAGCTTTTAAAGTGAGTCGAATCTGGAACAAACAATAAAGATGTTTGGAGGGGATCATTGTGAGTAGTGACCTCAGTAAGTATCTGTGGGTGATGCAATGATTACATCAGGGGCCCTTTTAAAGAAACGCTTTAAGAAATAATTATAAAGTATTCCGTTGCAGCGAATAGCATCATAAATTATTGAAAACATGTTCCGCTTATCACTTTGGAAATAAATTCAAATAAATAGCTGGAATATAAATGAGCTGTGCATATTCTAAATGTGATAATTTACAAATAGACTTTATGCATCACGCATAAAAATGCATGACACTTTCAGATGTCCTTTACTGTCCCTGCATGTGTTCAGTCCCTCATAGTGGACCAGGACCCCTTTACTTGTTTCCTGCCCTCCCCTCTGTTTGTGTTAGAGCTGAAGGGTGAGAGATACAGAGAGACCCTATTAAACCATATGGAGTGGTAAGTTGTTGACATAATGGGGTGTGACAGACCATGAGCTCTGCTGTGATCTCAGGTCACCACATAGGTGTAGAGACATCTGTGGATGGTACGCAGACACTGTAGTCAGCTAACCACAGTCGTTTCAATCAGCTGCCGAGTGAATTATGGCAACAAGGTGGGACTTATGTACTGTATGGAGATATGGAGATATGTAGCAGCTGCAGTTTTCCTGGTCTTATAAAAAATGATCACTTTAAAAATATTGTATATTAAAATTTACAATGAATATACATAATATTAATATTAATAAAGTTTGGGGTCAATCAACAATTTGAATCAAAGTGAAAGTAAATACATTTACATTGTTACACACAAATAATTCTATTTCAAATAAATATTGATCTTTTGAATATTTCATTCATCAAAGTATCCTGAAAAAAGTATCATTTTTCTTCAAAGAAAACATACATTAAGAAGCACAAATCTTTCTTGAGCACCAAATCAGCATATGATTTCTGAAGCTTTGCATCCCAAGGAATAAATTAAATTTTAAAAGTTTAAAAGTTATTTTAATTTATGTACTAATATTTCACAATTTTACTTTTTTAAATGCAGTCTTGATGAGCATAAGATACTATATATATATATATATATATATATATATATATACATAATTAGGATTAATGATTTTACACAAGCATTGATTTATATATTCTTATACTGACTCATTTTTTGACAAAAACTATTTCCTGTGTCTTGCAATTTATATGTGTAACAGTTGAGTCACAGTCAAACAAACAGCTATTAAAAAGCCTTTTATGGAATTTTTAAAAACAAATCTAACTTCACAGAGCAACGTCTTTGTAGAAAACACCCATATATGTTCACTTCTACAAATATCCTTTTCATATTTTACAGGCCCTAAGCAACACTCCACTGAGAGTTCAGTGCTGCGGTCCTCAGTCAACAATGCAATCAAACTCCACACATTCTACCTGTCAGAGCTCTTCTCCCTGTGTAACTGAATCTTCTGGGATGTGGTCTCGCCTTCTGCTTCACATTTTTCATTACTTTGTACTCTTTCCTGGGTTCTCAAATCCCCGAGCGAACTGTCACTAATTTGAAGCAAGTCTGGAAAACACATCGAAATTATCTGAGAGATTCAGAAACAAAAAATTGTGACAGAGTAGAAAATGTATGTCTGCTGTGTCAAAAAAGTCCACTTGTCTGAAAGTGAGTGGCATGCAGTGGAAATGAAGATATACACAATCTTTCAGGATGAGAATAAATATCAGACATAATATTCTAAAATGCAACCTGACCTCAGACTAAGTAACACATTCAGAAAATACTGAATTATCATCGTATGCAGGGCAGAGTTGAATTGTATTGTTTGTTTGAACAGATAACACACAGTAAGCCAATGAATTCAGCATGGCTTGGATGCTAGTCACAGAGTTGAGTTTTTCATCCACCCCTCTTACTTCTTTCTATGAAGACCACACAGGTTGCTATAGCAACACAGCCTCACTGAAAGGCTTTTTGAATATTTGGACTTGATGTCAGGGTTATTGTGATTGTCTGTAGCTTCTTAAAAGCAAAATTCACTGCAAGTCAGACTAGAAAACGAGATTTGTTGAAGCCCATAGATCCATCAGGCATGCTAGAACTGATGAAAACATGACAATGAGCATTAACCAGTTTAACCAATTCACACTAGATTTAGTACACATAGTATTAGATTGGATCACATTTAGATTTGTATTTTTTAAATATATTATTATTATTCATAGCTACATTTTACTATGTATATTTTTGAGAATAGAAGAAAATGGAATAGAATGGATTATGTTAATGATTATTTTATGGTGCATTTTTTTGTCTGTTCCATGTCAAATTAAATGATGAAACAATTTTTTTATTCACTTTAACATCTTAAAGTTTAAGCTTAAGTAAAGTGATGGAATCCTTCAAAACAACTTGAATACAACACCAGAAATCACGTCAAACAGAATAAAACTAGAAAAGTGAAATTAGCGTTAAATACATGTGATGACACTGAACATATTTAATTAATCTCATTGATTAAATAAAATAAATCAACCTACTAATTACATGAATTCAGTATTCTATTAATCTGATAAACCTATTAACCTTAACATTTTATGTCTTTAAAGTTTATACAGTCAGGTCCGGAAGTACTCGGACACTGACTGAGTTTTTGTGCTTTTGCCTTTATATACCACTACAATGGATTTGAAATAAAACAATCAAGATGAAATTGAAGTGCAGACTTTAAGCTTTAATTCAAGGGGTTGAACAAAAATATAAAATGCTTGGGAATTACAACCATTTTTATACACAGTCCCCCCATTTTCAGTGGCTCAAAAATAATTGGACAAATAAATATAGTCATGAATAAAATTTTCTTTTTAATATTTTGTTGAGAATCCTTTGCAGGCAATGACTGCCTTAAGGCTGTCCTTAAGGCTGTCATACACAGGGCAACTTTTTGAGCAATTCTGCCAGGCAACATTTTTTGAGCAGTGTTGCTTGGGCACTTTTCCATTGAAAATGGGTAACAAAATTCTATCTGGATATTTTAGATTGGTTGTGGGCCCTGTGTCTCACCTGGTTGCCCGTTGACGTCAGCATTGCCCAAAGTTGCCTGGCAACATCGCTCATAAAGTTGCCCAGTGTATCATCAGCCTAAGTCTGGAACTCATGGACATCACCAAAGATTGAGTTTCCTCCTTTGTGATACTTTGCCAGGCATTTACCGCAGCTGACTTTGTTGTTTGTTTGTGGGTCTTTCTGCCTTTAGTTTTGTCTTCAGCAAGTGAAATGCATGCTCAATTGGGTTGAGATCAGGGGATTGACTTGGCCATTGTAGAATAATCCACTTGTTTACCTTCAAAAACTCCTGGGTTGCTTTTGCTGTTTGTTTTGGATCATTGTCCATTTGTACTATGAAGCGCCGTCCAATCAACTTTGCTGCATTTGGCTGAATCTGGGCAGACAGTATATTCCTATACACTACAGAATTTTTCTGGCTGCTTCTGTCTTCTGTGTTGTAGACTTTGGATCATAAGCTGTCTAATCTGGCCTTGTTTGCACCTTGTGGTGAACCCTCTATATTTGCTCTCGTGAAGTCTTCTCTTGATTGTAGACTTTGACAGTGACACACCTAACTCCTAGAGAGTGTTCTTCACTTGGCTGGATGTTGTGAAAGGGTTTTTCTTTATCGATCTTCCAACACTGTTGTCCTCCATGGATATCCAAGTCTTTTATGTTGCTGAGCTCACCAGTACATTCTTTTTTTCTCCGAATCTACCAAACTGTTGATTTGGCCACTCCGAATGTTCCTGCTATCTCTCTGATGGATTTGTTCAGAGGTGGGTAGTAACAAAGTACATTTACTCCGTTACATTTACTTGAGTAAATTTTTGGAATTTGCACTTTCAAGAGTAGAATTAAAGATGAGTACTTTTACTTTAACTCGAGTATATTTCTAACGAAAAAAAACTGTACTTTTACTTCTATACACTGTGCGACGTTCCTCTTGTTACTTAATTTTTATGCAATACATGTTAAGAATTGCGTAATTTATTCCAAGTGCACTGTTTCTTTTATCTGGGGCATGAACGATGCCTCATTCACAAATGAATCACTCTTTTGAGTCGATTCTGTTTAAGGCCTAGAATAAACAGAACGGTCTGAATTGGTTCGCAAATCACTTTGAATGATTTGTTCAGTTCCCTGCGAGCACTGAATCGTCTGAAGCAGTTACTCATTTGTACTGGGAAATTTAAGAACACAGAGAACATAAAGACCTACAGTCAATTGAAGCTAAATATGCAAATTTTACTGTTCACCTGCGATTAGGATCTTTATTAGCTGAACACTGTGTGCTGCCTGTCTGTGAACGATTCCACAGGTATACATTCGATTTCATTCAGTTAAAATTTTGTAGTAGTGATAAGCTAGATCAACTGTCACGTGAAATGTGTAAAGTGAAATGAATGATTGATCGCAGCATTTCATTTATAGTTGATTTGCTTTATTACATTGCATCAAATTCTTTTCGAGCACAGTCTGCAGCATTGAGTGTTAAAACCAATCACATACGTTTCTGTTGAACTTATGATGCAATATCCAATCAGAGGCGTTTTGATTCATCACGTAGAGAACTCTGGAGTTATTCAGTGTGCGCGATCGTTGACTTAATTATGACGAATATGCATTCGTAAATTCTCACATCAGCATAAACAACAAAATGCAGAAAAGAGATTGTGCAATGTAGACAGCTTCAGTAATTATAACGAGTTTTTGCAAAAATGCAGAACTCCCAGTTTTAGACTGAAATCATAGAGCACGTCTTCTTTAGCCTACGTCATTTATTCCCAGTTTGAATAACCGTTTTGTGTTATTCAGACTGGGAATAAATGCTACTGAAATAATGTGAATGTGAAGTCTTGATTGTTTAATCTGTAAAAAGCAATTCATAAACGGTTCATGTTTTCCCCCTTTATTAGGCCTAATCGACATTAATGTTCATTATTACAATATTAAGAGCAATAATCAGAAATGTTTTTTTTTTCAGAATAATGTTTTTTTTTTCATGATATTGCAGCTTCACCCTTTAATGAGTTCCAGTTTGTTTGTTTTTTAATAGGCTATTTACATTAGGCAGTTTTGTCCAAAGTAACTAGTAACTCGCTACTTGAGTAGATTTTTCATTGGATACTTTTTTAGTCCTACTCAAGTAACTAGGATTGTTACTATTACTCTTAGTTGAGTAATTATTTCTATAAGTACTTGTACTTTTACTTGAGTACAGTTTTTGGCTACTCTACCCACCTCTGGATTTGTTTTGTTTTTAAAGCCTAATAATTGTCTGTTTCACCTGCATGGAGAGCTCCTTTGACTGCATATGTGGGTTCAGAGCAACAGCTTCCAAATGCAAATGCCACACTTATAATCAACTCCAGACCTTTTACCTGCTTAATTGATGTAGAAATAATGAAGGAATCGCCCACATCTGTCCATGAAAGGCTTTTGAGTCAATTGTCCAATATGGTCCATTGAAAAAGGGGGAGGTACATATTAAAGAGCTGTAATTCCTTAACATTTCCTCCAATTGTGATGAGAATACACTCAAATTAAAGCTCAGAGTGTGCACTTTAAACTCATATTCATTATATAACTGTAACTTTTTATTATTTAGTCAACAGCTAAAATAATAAAAATTGTGCCTGTGTTCAAATATTTCATCGCTTCATTATTACACAAACATACTGTATGAAAATGTAGATACACACACACACACACACACACACACTATGATTATATATATATGTGATTACTAATGACTAATCACAGTGATACTCCAGAGTCTGATTTTTATCAGTTATCAGTGTCAAGATCATTGATCATGTACAGTGCTGCTTGAAAGTTTGTGAACATTTTAGAATTGTCTATATTTCTGCATAAATATGACCCAAAACATCATCAGATTTTCATATAAGTCCTGAAAGTAGACAAAGAGAACAGAATCAAACAAGTGAGAGAAAAATATTTTCTTTGTCATTTATTTATTGAGAAAAATGATCCAGTGTTACATATCTGTGCATTCCAAAATATGTGAATCTTTGCTTTCAGTATCTGGTGTGACCTCCTTTTGCTGCAGTAACTGAAGGTAAAGTTTCTTGTAAATGCTGATCAGTCCTGCACAATAACATGTAGGAGTTTTAGCCCATTCCTTTAGTGCAGAAACACTTAAACGCTGTGATGTTGGTGGCTTTCCTCCTATGAACTGCTTGCTTAGGTCCTTCCACAACATTTTAATTGGATTAAGGTCTGGACATTGACTCAGCCATTCCAGAACATTAACTTTGTTCTTCTTTAACCATTCTTTGGTAGAATGACTTGTGTGCTTGGGGTTGTTGTCTTGCTGCATGACCCACGTTCTCTTGAGACTCTGTTCTTAAAACGAATGCTGATGTTCGCTTTCGTTGCCGTATATTAAATTATTATTCCATATCAACGACGGCGATATTCAACGAGATGCGTAAACAGATGACGTGCTACCCTTTACAGCTACAAGATCGATGTCAGTCTTAACTGAGTGCAGTGTGTTCCACTAAACATAATAGCTTCTCATTCGCTCATGGTTCTGTGCGTTTTATCATGTTGACCTTTCTCAAGCAATATACGCCCATCCACGTTTCTTTAACAATTTTCTTTTTTTGAAACAGTGGCACCACCCACATCTATACATCATGATTTGCTCAGTGTTCTCTGATAATGCATTAATCGATATCTTTGTTATCTTGTCACTCATAAGAAGGCGCTATTGTTCTTTCAAGAAAGTTGCCTCGCGCTCTCGGAACATTTTGTACACAAATCTTCCATTCCTTTGGGTAATCTTTGTTGATCGACTTCGCTACCTCTGAGAAAGTATAAACGTTATATTTATCATTGTACATCATCGACATGGTTGTACAATCATCTGACTGTGGATCTCTACAGAATGTTTTACGCCTTTATCTGATGAGCAACATCAACGCTATTTTCAAAGTCCTCAATAGCGTCTCCTTGTTGTGATGTGATTCCGCTTCCACAAACATGATCATTTGATGGTCTGTTCTTTGAATGAGCAAGGTGTATGCCCGACATTTGATAGATCATTGTGGCTAAACACCTCTCTAAGATAGACTCTAATTTCACCTTTAAATTAACTGCTAATCAAAGAATTCACATACTTTTGCAATACAGATATATAACACTGGATCATTTTCTCAATAAATAAATAATGTACGAAAATACTTATCTCTCAATTTGGTTCTCTTTTTTTATAGCATATTTTTGAGGCTTTATACCTTTTTTTATTATTATATGGGACAGTTTGATTATGAATGACAGAAATTGGGTGGAGAGGGGGGCGGGATCGGCAAAGGTTAGAGCGGGAGATCAAACTCAGGTGTTCGTGAGCTGATTTGTGCTATATGTCGACATAACACACTAGGCTATCGAAACGCCAACTTGGATCTCTTCCAACGTCCTACTTTCAGGACTTATATGAAAATCTGATGATGTTTTGGGTCATATTTATGCAGAAATATAGAAAATTCTAAAGGGTTCACAAACTTTCATGCAGCACTGTACCCAGTTGCACATTTTTTAATTGCTCTGTCATTCTTCTGATGACTTGATGATCCTGTTGGACCAGTTTTAAACATTTGCAAAAGTTAGTATTTGAGCCTTATATTTTACAGAAGAGTCTTAAAATGATTCCCAAGAAAAAATGTAAAAATCTTTTTTTATCTCCAAGTGTATATGTCCTAAACTTTTATTTATGTCTTTATTTTGTCTATATAAACTTCACACAAATCTTGTATAATGTTAAATATAACTCAAATCAAGTTAGGTCAAATAATATCAAGTTCCCTGATGCAGATCTCTGATACACTGTTAAACAGCGTCCTACGGTGCTAATGTTAAGTAAAACTCACAAGCCATCTGTGCCTGTGGAAGAAAATAATATTCTACTGCTTGTTAACAGGGAAAGAAAGTGTGGTTCTTGTCCACTTTCAGTGGGAGTCTGTGCCAGATGGGAGTGGACATGTTTTGTTTGCTTCAGCTGTCAATTTGAGAAATAGCACGGTGCTATCAATTTTTATTCAGAGAGGATTTAGAGCTGGCACACTGGTGCTTTCTCATACAGTTCTTCAGCTGTTCCACCTTCTCAGTTAAGGCTGCAGGCAGGTGCAGACAGGTGTGCAGTCTCCAGGGGGTACGGCAGTACATCACTGTGTTTAAAGTGGTCCTTGGCTGATAAACTTTTATTATCCAAAATTGTGCATTTAGAGGTGCTAATATGGAAGACTGCAGATAATTAGCATACTAGTGCTTATAGAGCATTTCTGAGCAACATAGCTGAAGATCAAGCAAGCACATATGCTGTATGCATCTGAATGATTTTAAACTTGACCCCCTAAGTCAATTTAAGATTAAACCTTTCACTGTTATATGGTTCTCTATTAGCTACATGGGAATGAAGATATTTGGGTGACAAAAGTTCTAGTCCAAATTCATATCTGAATGATACATAAAGATGTATGGATCCAGATTAGCAATATTAGCCACTGACTTTTGGCCATACTGACACTCAGTTCTGGATTGAATGTGTTAAATACTGCCTATAACCAAAAGGAATGAAGATAATTAATTGCAAGTACAAGTTCAATTTCATGTCTGTTTGACATGGAGACCCCCTGAGGTTTAATATAATAGCTTCTTAATATGACTCAGGATGATGGCACCACCCCGTGCGGGAGGCATCTTTTCCCATCACCCCAAGTGCCTAGATTTATTCAACAGGGGATCTGGATTAACCAGAAAAAAATCTCCTGGCAGGCCACTTCTGCAGCAGCCATCATGGGCAGCCAGCTCCAGCCCACCTACCGCATCAGGGGCTTGAACTCTGTCTTCCTCTGTCCTAAGAAACAGCTAACATATCCATAAGGCAACATGCCCACAAATGATCACCTGTTGAAAAACTACTGGATTCTATCTAAATCCACATATATTCCACATATATGTGCTCTTTCCATTTAAAATTAGAGGCAACCACTGCATTTTAATCATGATCCAAACAAAGATGCTGCATACATGCAACATGAGCAGGTTTTAATCTAAATTAGATTGTATAATTTCGAAATCTGAAGCAAAAACAGAATGGTTTGACTTCAGTTTTGTGAAACTATACATAAAAAATATCTGCATGAAACACAAACGGCAGACTAGCTGAATGAGACACAGATTCAATCTCTGCCAGCAGGTGGCGCTTCCTTGGTTTCCGCTGTAAAAAAGCAGCGCTGCACTTATGAACTTTAATATGCATTATACAGAGGCAAGATGAAAAGAAAACTAAAGACAGTAAGTTCCCATCAGACATACATTCATATAAACTCCTACCCCTAATTGAATCGCTATTTGTTTAGCATCTCAACCAATTTGAATCGTCACATAGTTGAATCGATTTTCAACCAGCTCGCGGTTAATCGTTACATCCATAATATTTATATTGACATTTGTTAAAGATCATGTTTAACAGTGATATTTTTATTTATTTATATATTTCATTTTAATTTTAGTGCTAGATGGTGTTGATTGTTTTAAAGAACATGCAAAATTTAACAGGTTGATTTGAAAAAAAAAGAAGAATGTGCCAAAAACTCCAAAAACGCATCTCACTGCAGTCTCCAAATGATATGAAGTTATGAACACTAGTGGCAAAAGCTTTTATTCATTTTCACACAAATTATGATTACTAGGGGCAGATTATCGCAGATTATTTTCACACGGTTCCTTGCAGAATACTCTGTAATGACCACAAAACACTTTTACCATAGTGCATGATTACTAAACTAATACATGGTTTGCATTACATCACTAGCTTAATATGATGTTTTCTGATGTAAAGTAGTAAACTTGCTTGGTAGCTCACCTGGTACAGCATTGTGCTTGTGATTTGGAATACTCAGGTATGAGTCTTGTGAAACGTAAGTCAAGATAAAAGAGCTCAAACACTTGTAGAACAGACTAAATCACATGGCTGCTTCAGCAAATGTATTTTTATCTCACGATTGGTTTTTTAACACTATCGATTAGGGTAGTTGGTACTTTACTTTAAAAAATAATAGAGCATTAACCTTTTGGCATCACTCGCCAGACATTTAATTTCCAAACTGCCACAATGTGTATAACAAACAAAGTAATAAAATATTGCCAGATTGTTCATCTGTTTCGGATAAAACTGAACGTGAGCAGCACTCACTGGTCATTTCACTTTCAAGTGTCACTAAACATTCTAGAAGCAATATAATATTTTGCAGAATTGTTGCTACAGCCATATTTCTCCAATAAGTCTTAGTTGGCAAAATTAAATATGTGATACTGGCCCATAATGATCATTTTAAAAAATCTCTAATATGACAGATAACCAATATGGTACCCTAGAATTTGTTAATGATAAACAGTTATACTTGTTTTACAGTGTAATGTCTTTGATTTTGGATTTTTGGATTTTGGCACTCTCTGTACACGTTTTTGAAAGGTGTTTTTGTTTGTCTTGTTTTAGTCTTTAAACCAGTCAAAAGGCAAATTGTACTTTCACAACCACTGTTATGACTGATACTACAAAGCCACAGCACCACGTGTCATGTAATCTGTCGAATCAATGACTAGCTATTCCTTCAACTCCAGCCTGCCAGCCACAGTTTCCCTGCCTCTGTTAAACTGAGAACAAGAGCGAAAACAAACCTCTCTTGATGCCCTTCATTTCCTTGTCACACTGCTGCCAGGGCCAAAAAAGACTGCATGGGTCAATCCTTTTGCCAACAAAAATTGTATTTCTTGTCCCTCTCCCTCTTTTTGGACTCCTACTAAATACATGAACATTGCTTTCTTGTTGAAGAAACCATCTATCCATCTGATTTAATGGTAATCATCACTCCCACACCGCATCAAAGCAGGGTAAGAGTACAGTGTGTTCATTTTACTTTACAAGGTCAGATAAAGGCTTCAGATGTACCCTTATTTACAAAAAAAACACAAAAGTGACAGCTCACTTTTTAGCAGTCTTGGTTCTGGAAGTACCTTTCCCATTCATTGTCTATATAGGGCTTTCAAAATCTTCAATAAAGAGTTTTAAGCAATGAATAAAACCACCTACTTCTGATAAATCACACCAAATCCATTTTTTCCCCCCAAAATAAATAAAGTGACAATATTCAGGATTGTGAGGAGTTTAGTTCTTCAATTATTAAACAACATTATAAATTTAAAAGAAAAGTTGCCAAATCACACTGACTTGTTCTACAAAAAACACCTTGGAGCTCAAGGTACATCTGTCTTGAAAGGTTTACATATTATTGTTAAAAATCAATTTCTCTATGGAGAGAGAGATGTTGGGTTTTTAACTTTCGGAACCCAACCCAGTTGCGCTCTGTCTTTTTGATCTGCTAAAATTTTGGCCTTCCTATACAAACACTATAAATAACACTTATTAGACAATCCCCCTCGAAATCATTTTCATAAAACTGTTTCATTTTTCATACAATAACATCTCTCCCTGCTTTTATGAGACAGAGTTCATAAAATCATAAACTGTGTGGCACTCAGAGAGTCAAGATTTGACTGAGAGTCAAGATTTAACCCAATTTATGAGTAAAGAGGCCTATCTATCAACCCATTAACTCTCAATTAGGTCAAAATATGAAACATCAATTTTGGAAATATATGTGCATATAGACATATATTAGAGGTTTGCCAAAAACAACCACACTAGAAAAGCATAAACATTTGTCATGATGGTCCTGTCAACATTGTTGCCTAGAAAATGACAGCACTTAGATTTAAATTTGAATTTCAGTTTAAATTTAGATTTAAGCCAAAGCACATAACAACTCCAAAGTCACTCAACCCTCCTGTCTGGGTGACAGTCAGAGAGTCAACAAGAAAATCTTGACTCATATTTTGCAAATACATTTCCAATATGCACTTTCAATATGTAATTAATTTTATCAACCTTTTTTATCAGTGCCAGTACCTTCCTTATTATACCTTTTTTTATTTGTCATGATTTGTGTGCAGTTCTGCATAGTTGTTTTGGATGTCACAGTAATACCTCTCCATGTGGAGGGAAATGTCATAAGCAGTGAAGCCTGCGGTGCTGCTGAAGGCTGGTGTAAATCACAGACTCTTTGTAATGCATCTGTGTTCTTAGTTTTGAACAAGAGAGGGAAAGAGACTGGCAAAAACAGGGAGAAGCAGCAGAAATATGAGCAGAACGGTCTTGAGGACACATGAGATTATTATTAAGTCTTTTGTCCAGAGCATGTCAACACTTTCGAGCATAAATTTGCATTTAACCAATAAAATGTTATGAAGTGTCATTTTTTTATTATTAAATATCCTTGGTTCTCATGACAGAGGTAATACAAAATATTGCTGAGACTCAGTTTTTGTTCCAGCAAGTATCCTAAGAGAAGGATTTTGTCTTTTTTATGAAGTTTATATCTATGGTGTAATTTAAGAGGCACTGAGGTTTTAATGTGGCATTTGTTGGCATTGTATGAATTTCTATCTAAATATAAAATGCTTTTGACAAAGGTTGCACAATAAAACTGTTATCGAAACGCCTTCAAGCTAAGCCACTGAATCAATATTGAAGCAAAGAGAAGTCAGTAAAGAAATCAATAGTTCTCTACAGGGAGAAATATGTTCCTGTTACCCGCTAGCGTATGGATGAAAGTAGACTTGTGGCACCCTCAACATGTGCAGAGCCGAAACCACACTAATGAATAAGTTGGAAAAAGTCAGAAGTCTCATCCTGAAGGAAAATGGTTACAATCTTCAGGGATAATTAAGCATTCTTAAGTTCTTTCATCTCTTTTGTAGTAATTAGCTACAATATGTGCACTGTAAAAAATCATGTAATCAATAAATCATGGTAGCATATGTTATTCCATTACTCATCAAAATAATTTAACCAATTTTAACTCCATTTTTAAGCAAGTTTAATATAATTTGTTGAATTGACTTGTACAGCAAATTTGATTATACTTCAAACTTTAAGACAGCAACTGAACTTATGTTTTTAAGTTGAAGTATGTAGAATTTTTTTACAGTGTGATTTAGGGATTTAGCATTTGATCCAGATCAATACTTATTCTCTCATTAAATTAATCACATAATCTGATAATTATAGAATTTACAATATACTCATTAAAGAGCTTTATTGTAGTTTACGTTTTTTGGTAACTTGTAGTGTAACAACATGCGTTTTTTTACTACGTTAAAAAAAGATAATTGCAGCTTTTTATCTCACAAGTCAGACTTTGCATCTTGTAATTCTCAGAATTGTGAAAAAAAGTTAAAATCTCGCAATTAGTTTTTTTAGAATTGTGAGATTGCAACTCAAAATTGTGAGAAAAAAAGGTTGTGTGGTGGAAAAGGGCTTCCATAGTTTGCTGTATTGTTTGAATAAAACAAATTGCAGTATATTTATCTCCTTTTTTAGCATTATCTATGTAAACCAGACAGGTTTAAACTGAGCAATGCCCAGCTGAGTTACATTAATTGTGAGCCAATGTCCATTTCATACTCATACTATACACTATTTCAGTTATTTCCTATTACTTCATTTCTATCACATATTTCAATTTGTTCCTCCATTTGGTCTTAGAGACTTAAATAAATGAGTTCAACTCCCGGTCTATTGTCATAAACCAGAATTTAAAGTATATAGATGAGCCCCACCTCAGAGCTCTTCACTGTCATCTTATTCCACCATACGCTCCAACTGTTTCATATCCCATCATTTATTCATTCATGTATTTTGAAGAATAAGGCACTCAGAGAAGTGCCATCAATACAGAGATTTTATCACTTTCTTGAAACACGCCAGGCTGTCAGGAGCTTTATGAATGTTGCAGAATCTAAACGCCTAGACGTTGATGAAAAGGCCGTATGGTTCAGTCATTGATCCCCAGACGATGTAACTTGCTTTAGATTAATGACACTATAGCAATGGGAGGACCCCATCTGCATGCCATTTCCATCTTGATGGGACTGCGGCATGACACCGCAATACTACCTGCACGTGAGCTTGTATAGGCATCATCCTTTACTCCGCTTACGACGCCAGCGATGCATCAAATGTGCTGGAAACCTGACTGAAGAGAGTTAAAATATCTTTTTTTTCCAAATGAACCATTCAAAAGCTTTTACTGGGTAATCTTTGGTAAAGTTAATTAAAAGTTTACAGATACTCATGATGAGAAACTAATGGAATGAAAGAATAAACCATAGGATTATGCTTTTCTTTTGAATGGAATTACATGCCTAAGAGCATTAATCCATAAGAGCATTAAACCACCTCAACAAAATTTAGCAGAGCTGATAATTAATTCAACGTTGTTAAAGATTAGTTTTACAACTGAGAAATACTATTGTAAAAAATTTTGTATGTATTTGCATGAAGAATAAAAATAAATCAAATAATGCACAAAAATAAAAAAGAACTAGATTTTTACTGTACATTTTCTTTTTTTGTTGAGCATGTTGCTAATGCTAGGGCATTTACGCAATTCTTAGGGCGTTCTGGATGGTTGTGGTTCATAACAGTCATATGAATTGTTTTCATTCTTCATATGGCTGCCCATGCCCATTTTCAAACTTTTATTGCACAGTCTGAATCTTAAAGCTCACATTGACATTGTTATCCTGAGGGGCTCAGCCTTTTAATGACACACCCTTCAGCCCCCAACGGGCTCCCCTACTGCAAAATGCTTAAGTCATAAGGCAGAGGAGATTGAGTGGAACAGGGCAGGATCTGCAAAGACCTGGGACACAATAGATCTCGGAAACCACGAGTTCAGTTGTTTTGACTTGAAGAGGAATTCAAAGACTGAAAAGGTCAACCGGATAATATACAATAGGATTTTTCACCTGTGTCCCTTTGCAAAGATTGAAAAGCACTTCTATTATACACCTATATCCTATTTTGAGTCCTTTCTCAATCTTATTACTTTTCCCAAAGATCTGAAATAATAGTGTTGCAGCAGTTCCTTGTAAAATATGACCGAAAAGAAAGAACAAAATAAAAGAAAGATAAGATAGAAGTCTATGAGTGAAATCATGCACATATTTTAAGCTTTCTTGGACAGTGAATACATGAGAGTACTCTAGAGTTGAGGGTTTACAGAATATATATTAAAAAAAAAAAAAGTTTCCTTTTAGTCAGAATCCATTAGATTAGTGAGAAATATTCCACTAACAATCATAGTTTTGAACTGAATTGAACTAAACTAGAGTTCAAACGTTTGGAGTCAATAAGATTTTTTTTATTTTTTTTAATGATTTGACAGCAGTCTTTTATGCTTACCAAGGCTGCATTTATAAGAAAAAAACTGTAATATTGTGAAATGTTATTAAAATTTAAAATAGCCGTTTTCTACTTTTAAATCCATTTTAAAATGTAATATAAAAATAATTTATTGTGACAAGTGCTATGCAAATATTTTAATTGATTTGAAAATACATCTCTTCGGGTTTATACACCATTAATCCAACAGAGCAAAATAAAATACACAAAACATATAACAATATAAAAGTTAATTATTTACATTTGCAAACAACATGTTTTCTTTATAATATTCTGCTTAATATTGTTTTTTTCTTTACACCTATCTACCTTTATTTATTTTTTATTTGGGTTTTCTTGGCATGAATAAGTTTACTCATGGAATAGAGTCATACTAATGTTTGCAGTTGCACAAACAATTAAAATGTACCAGTAAACCATTCATCTGTTAATACCACCACTTTCATGGGCGCTGATGTCTATTAAACAAAGCCGGATAAGTTGCTAGTGACACTCACAGTTTTATTTTCGAAAGGCTCTGCTCAAAATCAACCATAACTAAGATGATTATAGAAAACTCCATGACACACAAATGGGCTCAAAGCACAATTCTGACACAAGGAAATCAATAATTTGAAGTGAGAAGAAAGCTGTGAATGTTTCTGTAATCAGGGGTTGTAGCCACTGCTAATGAAGTGTGTTGAAGCTTGTGTGCAGTATTATAAATGAAAAGCAGATATTCAACACAACTAATTTCTAATTTGCATGTAAATAACAGTAGGTCTTTGGCCTGCATCTGCCATTGGCCTGTGGTTAGCTGCTCTATGCATTTTCCTGTCCATCCTGTGTCAATACATTTGATCCGCACATGCACACACACACACACAAATCAATAGATTCTTCTCTGCAATGCTTTGAAGCATACTAAGCTGTGATTACATTCAAACATACCATTGCTTGCAGGGCTGTTCAATGATTCATGCATATGCTACAAATGGTTAAACAGATAAACTATCTCTGAATAAACAAGACAAAAATGCATATGCTATGATTTGCCACATGCAATTTGTAAGGAATGTGCTATACGCCTGGTGAATAATGTGCTGACACACTCTCAGCAGGTTCCTGAATGTCGGGCACTGCAGGAGCCTGACTGTCTCAGACAATGAGACTTCCTTCTGTGTGCTACTCAAGCTACCATATATATCTCCCCTCATATCCAATCCAAATAAAGCAGCCCACGTCTTACCCACTACATCATCTGCTTCAATAGGAAACAGGATATAACCCTCTCAGCAAATTGGAAATTAGTCTTATCTATTCCTCCCACCCTTTGTGTGGATCAACTTTTATAAATCGGACATCATCATCATCGTCATTCTGACTGGATGTTTTCCTTTCCTCTATTCTTTCTTTCCAAAAACAAACAAAATGGAAACAGCAACGTATGTTCCAATATTTTATTCTTGGCACGTAACCTTCAAAGTTGTGTTAATAAGGTTCTGGGTGATCGCTTTTGAGGAAGAATTAGTCACAACTTGCCAAAGTTTTCCAGGTTAGTGTCATCAGATCTCTGAGTTTGATTGGAAGTGCTTAAAAGTAAGTAAACTAGACGAAGTAAGCAAACTAGCTGAATAGTATAATGTGGTTGCAATAATCTGTGCATATTACTTTTGGTAATCACTTTTTCAGCTAATTGCTATTTCAGGTAAACCCACTTTCTAAACAGCTCATAAAAATAAGACGGTTCTTTTTCATGTTGGTCAAACAGATCTTTCCTGTCTAAGTGGGTGGTTCTTGGCCAGAAAGAGCTGCAAACTGGACCAGACTTTATGCCAAAAGTTTATTTAAAGACTATTCAAAGTTCTGATTCCAAAAGTTTTGAATAATAGTGTGAGTAACAAAGACTGAGTCAGCAGATTCAAAGACAAAAAAAATGCAGTACACATAAAAATAAACTGTTGCACAACCTTCACAAACAACACACCACTGTGTGCCATTAATGATGGCGAGCAGGATAAGAAAATATACTGATGGTCTTTTCACATGTGTTTCTACAGTATATATGTTCACGAAATATACTGATATAGATTCCCAGTGTTGTTATTTAGCATTTTAGAGTTTTACAGACTCAAAACTTATGAAAGATGTGAGATATTACGGGGGGGGGGGGGGTTCAGATGGCAATTGCATGTAGGATTAAAAAAATAATGTTGACCTGACAACATTTGAAATTTGGGATTTTTCTTTTGACATGAGTTTAAAGTTCAGCTGAGTATTAATATATTAGGAAAAGCATTTCGTTCTAGAAACCCAGGTGAAATTTAAAAAAAAGTGATGACAGCCCTCACTTTAGCATACTTGCTTAGAGCTACTGAGAGACAGTGAAAGAGACCAAAAGAGCATGTGACAGGGAATAGACAGGGTAATAGAGATACGGACACTCTCACAGCCTGAGCTTTGATTCATTTTCACAGAAGGAGCTTTAAGCTTTTATTCCTACTACAATTCCTGCCACACTCTTCACAAAAGTAGCTGCATTTTGCCAGCTTTCATCTGTCCTAAAATGAAACAAGGAGTACAGTTGTGTAAGCAATTCATGGTGATATTTGCTAACATCTGACAGCTGGTGATCTTTGACTAAGAATATAAATATAGTGACTACTACAGTTGTTGTTGTTTTTACTACAGATTAAAAAAAATCAATATTTGTCAATAACAATCATATGAGAAACTATTCAGTATTTCTATTAATTAAAATTCATGTCATGTTAAATATCATGATTAATATGTCTACTTTTTAATTAATAGATAGATATCTCCATTCAACCTGTATGTTAATCATTAAAAAAATAATCAATGTTTTGCTACTTAGAAACTACTATTTTGTTCATGTACCAAATTTTTCAGTTAACATATCATACGTGGCAATATTGCTGGTGCCAGGCCTAAAGTTGTAAAACAAGGCTTTACTGTTGATTGGGGTGGTTGGTGGAAAAATATATCAGTATACACTTTTTGTACAATTCCTCTTTCAGGACTTTGCTGGCCAGCAGAAGTGGCAAATGCTCTTGACATACATTGCTTATTTTTCGATATACATCTGAGAAGTGCAAAATTAGAATTGATCAGAACAATGAAGGGGAAGCAATTACAGAACTGTCTTGAGTCATTTGAATATAAATTAAGTACAAAATCAATGAGTAGTAATTGCAATATACTTTTTTTCTGGCTGAGTCATACATGCAATGTTGCAGACTGCTATTAGTAACAGCTGCTAACAATCTGCAGTCAAACGCTGTCTTGGTTCTTTGCATACATCTTAAATGTTTCTTAAAAATGTTGGGCTGCTAGTCTTAAAATATTAATTTATATGAATGTGTTAACACATTCCAACAAATCCACTGCACACTCTTTCCAATCAAAAACAGCTGGCTGTACACAGATGTCTGTGCTTAAGAATCTAGCTGTAAGGACAAAATCAAAGGACCTATTTAGACTGAACCACTTTATGTGTTCTCTTTGATCGGATAGCTATCAGATCCCAAAAAAGACCAAGCGTTAATGCCCTCTGAAATGTATTCAAGACAATCCAATCACAAAAAAAACACTTCAGGAGGTGGTTTGACACAATCAAATGCAACTGGATGAATGTACAGCATCTTGGTTGTTGAAGTCAAAACAGCAAAAAATAAAAGTATGAGAGCGTACTATTGTAGCTTTAGGCACCTGGTAGCCAGATACCGCTGCAGTACTGCAACACACATCTCCACAGATATGGCCCATCAGAGATAAGCATCTCTCTTCAGCAAGCCAATGTGCAAATTGCGGCAAATGAAACTCACTCTTCGGCATAGCTAAATTTTTTTCACCAGTGCTAATGCTGCTGTCTCTCCTATTGTGGTCTTTGATCACAGCTGATAATAAATAAAATGCATTGCATATCTATTTGCATATAGCGGGGAATTGAAGATCATATTATATTTGTTTTATGGAGAGATTTATGTGGTCAAGTGTAAATGGAATAGCATCAACAAATCAAATAACTATCTGATTTGAAAAAAACTAATTAAGTGAACAGTGTAAATAGGCTCAAAGACATATGTGGCTACCACACAAAAAATAAGAATCAAGAACATTTCATTATGTATTTATTTTTCTGTTTTTATAACCGAGATTGCAGCAATTTGTTGCTAGAGAAAAAAAAAGAAAATGATAATACAACACAAGTTGTAGAGGTATATAATTGTGATGATACTGTGTGATGATACCGCTGTAATTGTGACTTACAGACCTTTATAAACTTTGTGAGAGCTAACTTCATATGAAATGCTCTTAGAGTCACAATTTCTCTGCTGTCTGTGCACAGCTGTGCTCTGGTAAGACCAATGGGTTGGCTGAGGAGATAATAAAACAAGTGTGCAATCTCTAAGTCCTCCAGCAATGGTCTTTAAATTGTTCTTAACGGAATCGGGTTATTTTGCTTCTTCCACTTGTTCAGCCAACCCAGACCAATCCTCCGGTTTAATTTTTGGAGTCTATATTGACGTTTTCTTGTAGATGGCATGAGCTAATTTCATGCTTCAATTGTTTCTTCTTCATAAGATCTGCCTTGAAGCAGTAATAACAAGGACTATATCAGAAATGCATTACTTTATGTTTAAAAAGTACCAAGTAGCCATAGATTGCTTAAGGTCAGGAATTGTTACCCAAAAAATAATTAAATAAATGAAAAATAGGCTTAGGCTTTCTAGATCAGATCTTACGACACAATTTTTAGTATTCCTTCTCATATAAAAAAAAATCTGTCAACCATGTCGGCATTCAACATCTAAACAGAATAAACTCCAAAACTGTTTAGTATCTGAACATTGAAATCAAAGTTTTTAAAGAAAAAAGTTTGTTCATCAGTCATTAACACAAGGTTTTATAACTTACTTAATTTCTTGTTTCTCAGACACTTGTCTGTGTCCACAGAAGCATGTAAAGCCAGACATTTGTTTCATTCCACCTGCCACCTATAGTTATCACAAAAAGATCAGTAAATTTCAGGCGCAGAAGAACTTACATCAGTGCCATTTCCAAGGAAACTACTGAGGTGGGTGGACAGAATCTGATTCGTGAATGCAGATATTTCTAAATATGCTCTTAGATAATGAATTGTGCTTTTTGATATTGCTCTAAGGCTATTATTTTCTGACAAGGTGAATGAATGAGCCTAATCATAAGATCTCTAGAAGCTAAAAGAAAAGGGAACTCACATGACACAATAATATGCTGTAATTAATAATGTTTAAGCTAAACTTCGGCTTGAGACCTGGCCCCAATGCCCAAGCAAATCAGAACAAGTGAACACTGCTCTCTCAAAAATCATCCACCCACAACAAACACTAATACTGTGTACCCACAACACAGCACACATGATGTATCCATCCAAAGTGGTTGTTAATTAATGGAGAGCAACTCCTGTGGAACGAGGACATTAAAACTAAAGCTAATATTGGGCTATCTATAATTAGCAGAGATAAGTCAGTGAGAGGCAAAGTCATTTGTCTTATTATACATCACAGGACCCCATTAGCTCAGCCTCATCAAACATTGGCTGTGCTGGTGTCACCTGTTCTGTGAGAGACAAGCTCCTGTCAGAGTTTGGAAACTTGTTTCCTCACTTACCGCCAATAAATAATAACAATAAAAATAAAAACTTTACTCAAAATAAAAAAAAAGCCTATTACATATAGTGCTTACATGACTATGTGAGAGGTTTGTGAGGATTCTCAACAGATTTTACTACTCCAGACTCCAAGAGCCTGTTTTAGAAATACAAAAACACATGCAAACTAGCACATTTCAAAATAACAAATCTCTAATTTATGCAATTTGGGGCCTGCCACCAAAAAAATAACAAAAAAGGGCGTGCCCGTGGAAATACTTTCGATTGCTCCCATGACGTGATTTTTCAAGCATGAAAGTCATTTCAGAAACAGTAACTGTGTCTTGCAAATGAAAACAACTGAAAGACAAGTATTAATCTGATTCTTGTTGTACAACATGGCTGCTGTCACAGAGAATACAAAGACATATCCAATACTGCTGGACTGCTGACATGCAATAATGTGATGTGAAAATATTTCTCATGAGCATTTAAAAGATGTTGCTCTACTTAATTGGTAAACTATTCACCTAAATCAAATCAAATCATAGCCAAGCAAAGCAAAGCAAAGAAAAGAAAAGAAAAGAAAAGAAAAGAAAAGAAAAGAAAAGAAAAGAAAAGAAAAGAAAAAAAAAGAGCTACATGACTAATGTTTTGGGTGAAAGAAGCCCAAATGTAACTGGACAAGCAAATTAGGTAACACTTTATAGGGACCAATTCTCACTATTAAAAAGTTGCTTATTAGTATGCCTATTATTAAAATATTGGCTGTTTATTAGTGCTTATAAAGTACATATTCTGCATGACCATAATCTACATCCCTAATCCTACCCAATACCTAAACTTCACAATAACCTAACTAACTATTAATAAGCAGCAAATTAGTAGTTTATTAAGGCAAAAGTCATAGATAATGGTTTGTTAATAGCAAGAATTGAACCTTAAAATAAAGTGTAACCACAAATGTTTACCTTTTATTTGGGATATTAATAAATCAGGAAACAAAACTGCAGTACATATTGCAGTATTGTTTCAGATCAGTTCAGTCAGGTGCAAAAGCCAAGATGGAAGCGTCTTTCTAAATTATCAATTTTAAAATGATTCTGAACACAATGAGACAAACACACTTGAAAGATCTCTTTCCGTTGAGAACGTTGTCTATTTCTTGCCAGAAGTAACGGAGCTAAAAGCGTCGAGTGGTATGATTCTGAGTTCAAACAATCAAGCTGGCTATTTGAGAAAGAGAAATGAAGGACAAGGATTTGCCTTGATGTTTCAGCGAGCACACTGAATGCTGAAGATGAAGCTTGAACTAAAGCTTTTCATCATCATCACAGGGTGACACTAACTGACGCACACCTGGAAGGGTCTTTGTCTCTATACTTCATTTGGCTGTACAGTTTTCGACCATGAGATCCACATCCTGTGGGCATTATCTCACCTTGAGGAAATCAAAGGATTTATAGATGGATCCTTGAGGCCCATAAAAACAAGACATGTTCATCAAACTCCTTCAAAATAGTATTCAGACAAGATAAAGAAGTTCCCTCTTCTGAGTGAATGCCTGTGTGCTCTGTGGTTTCTGCTATACTTATTACTATGACTACAACTTTGAGTAAATGAAAATCTAAATAATAATTCCATATAACCTCTAGCTCTTCACAGCCCTTTAATGAATCCAAAGATCAGGTAAGCTTTAGTTTTGAATGCAACAGACCAAAGTGGATTACCACAGGCAAAACAAAAGTGAATGGGGAAAAAGGCATTATAAGAGACATCTGAATTGAACATGCACATAATATCCTGGCTTTGGTTCAATGTGCTTAAGGGAACACAAGATATGTTTCAAAATCCTATGAAACAAGAATAAAAAAACAGTGGCATAGCGCAAATTGTGTAGGCCCACCGCAAGAGTGAAGAGGTGTGTAATTCAAATCAATTTTCTGCTATCTGTATATAACAATGAATTTTTCTTTTACAAATGGGAATTGATGACAATGTTTTACATTAAAGCTACCCATAAAATTTACAGTAAAAATGCTCTTATGCATCTATAGCATGCAACAAAGTAATATTTAAAGGTTTTCTTCCCCAAGCTTTTTTTTTAAACATTTGCTGCATGGATAAAAAAAAAAAAAAGCTTATATCATGCATATACACAAAATTGCTTTGAGAGAAACAAAAAGTTGTCAGCAAATTCTTTAAATTTTATGGTATTCATAACAGCAAAATAAAAATCGGAAAATAAGCAGCTCTAAGATTATAGTACAATTATAGTACATTTAGGTCACACTTTATATTAGGTGGCCTTAACTACTACAGTGCCTTGCGAAAGTATTCATACCCCTTCATTTTTTTCACATTTTGTTATGTTGCTGCCTTATGTTAAACTGCTTTAAATTACTTTTTTCCACATCAGTCTACACTCCATACACCATACTGACAAAGCAAAAACAGAATTTTCACAACTTCGTAAATTAATTAAAAATAAAAAACTGGAATAAGCACATTGCATAAGTATTCATATCCTTAACTCAGTTCTTAGCTGAAGCACCTTTACAGCCTCAAGTCTTTTTAGGTATGACACGACAAGCTTTGCTCATCAGCATTTGGCAATTATCTGCCATTCTTCACCTCACCTCTTCACCTCTCAAGCTCTGTCAGGTTGGACGGGGGCAGATGCACATTTTCAGGTTTCTCCAGAAATATTTGACTGGGTTTAATCCCAGGCTGTGGCTGAGCCATTTAAGGACATTCACAGAGTTGTCTATTAGCCACTCTTGTTGTGTGCTTAGGGTCACTGTCCTGTTGGGAGGTGAACCTTCTGCCCAGTCTGAGGTTCTGAATGCTCTGAATCTCAATAGTTTTGTGCATTGAGTTTTTCTTCTACTCTGACGAGTCCCTCAGTCCCTGCCGCTGAAAAACAGCCCCACAGCATGAGGCTGCTACCAGCACACTTTACTTTTGGGATGCTACTCTGCAGGTGATAAGCAGACCTGGTTTCCTTCAAACATGATGCTTAGAATTGATGTTCATCACACCAGAGTTTCTCAGAGTCTGAGGGTCCTTTAGGTGCTTTTTCCAAGTGTGTTTTCATGTGTCTTAACTGAAGAGAAGATTGTGTTTGGCCACACCGCCATAATGCCCAGATCGGAGGAGTGTTGCAGTGATGTTTGTCCTTCTGTAGGTTTCTCCCATCTCCACATATGATCATGGAGCTCAACTAGAGTGACCATCAGGTTCTTGGTCACCACACTAACCAAAGGCCTTCTCCATCAGTTGCTCAGTTTGGACAGGAGGCCAGCTCTAGGAAGTGTCCTGGTTGTTTCAAACTTCTTCCATTAAGGGTAACAAAGACTACATGATTCTGTGAACCATTTTTTCTGAACTCTTCCCCAGATGTGTGGCTTGACGCAAACCTGTTTCTAATCTCTACAGGCAGTTCTTTTGACCTCAGGGCTTGGTTTTTGCTCTGATATGCATTATCGGCTGTTAGACCTTTATTAAGATGTGTGCCTTTCCAAATCATACCCATTCATTTGAATTTGCCACAGGTTAACTTCACTTGAAGTGTAGTAACATATACAAGCAATATGAATGCTCCTGAGCTAAATTTCAACTGTCCCAGATAATTAGGCTATTCATTTTGAGATTAATAGTTGAGATTACAAATCAAGAGTTAAAAAAGTCCCTATTGTTATTATAATTACATGAATGCATTCTTCAAAAAATACTGCTATTAGCAGTTAAGTCTTCTAGTCAAGTCATCTAAAAAATGTCCAATAAAGCTATAAGTAAAAATCAGTAACATCAACCAAAAACCAATATGCAAAAACCACTAACACTGACTGCACCTTGAATGTATGCTTATGTATTTGACTCTGAGAAAAGTTTACTGCATCTCTTGCCTACCACTGCTCAGGGGAAGGCCATCGTTCAGGCCAGACACAGAGGCACGTCAGAGCGGAGCCTTCGATTGACCGATGTCCTGACAGTGAAACTCATCTAAAATCCTAAGTGTGTTCCCCATTCTCCTTCCCCTGAATCACAGGATCAGCCATAGGATAACAGAAAAGAGAGACATAATGTACAGCGAGTGACAGGAATACTGAGCAGACTGAACTCACAGAGACACGGAGAAGGAAACATCAAAGCTTTTAGGCGAGTACTCATTCCAGTTTTTGCCTTTTATTTTTGGGGCTGATTAATTTCTCATACTTATGATTAAAACAAGTCCTTCCTGGAACGCAATCACCAGACAAAATCCATTGATCAAAGGCTCGTTTACAATCATTTACGACAGAGAAATCTGAGATGAAGTGCCATCTGAGAAGTGCCAAGGGTAGTGAAGCGGCTGCATGTGAAATTTACTGAAAATGATGGAATGCCTCTGACCTATTGAATCCTCAAACATCTTCTCTTCACATTCAAGTCACAACTAGGAGAAGTTACGCAGCGTAATCTTGTAGCTTGTGTTACTTTGTATTCATGATTTGTAGCTGAATCTAAATGCAGACTAACTGAGAGAAATTCAATATCGATATTCAGAAAAGCTCATTTTGGATGAGATTACTACAACATATAGGCAGTGGTTTATATCTCTTTAATGCCTAAATTGTACTAATGTATTCAACTATATATTTTTTTTTTATTTCTAATAAATAAGTAAAAATAAACCAGACTTGAAGCACAGATCACATGGCTGCCCACTTAATAAACAAATGTGATATTAAATATTGATTTGAGTTTATTTTCTAGTCTTACCTGTATATTATGCTAAAGCTTCTGCTAAGAAAAAAAAAACAGTCTATGTTATAATGTAAAATCTGCCTAGCAATAAAACAAACACAGCAACAATATTACAGAATTATACTGACATCTACTGAGGTCATTTTCTCTACTGATAACCATGAAGATGGCACCAGTAGCAAGAAAGAGTGAAACTGCGTTATTATGAGAAAAATATGAAAATGGCATTGAAGTTACAGTATTAGCAGCTAATTTACAAAGTTGCCATAGATGATGCGAAGTAGCCCTTTTTTCAGCGGCCTTGGTTGAAAAAAAGATTTACAGGCTATGAATCAAACCAACCAGCTCCAAAGTGAAGTATGGTGAATAAACAAATAAAAAAATAAAAATAAATCAAACTGTATATATATATATCACCAGTATATACAGTATCACCAGTAATTCCACTGTTAAATGATTTTAAAAATTAGTTGAAATAATGCAGGCTTATGTCTATAAAGAAAGCATTTAGCATTGAATAACAACCCTGTAGCTCACAGTAGGTCTGTCTTCAAAGGTTTATAAGTTTTTGTTCAAAATCAAATCCCCTATGGAGAAACTGAATGAGATTTTTAATTCCTGGAATCCCACTTGGCAGAATCAAGTATTCCAGAAAACCGTATAACACGTGTCTACAGTGGTTGCAGCTGTTTTTTTGTTTTGTTTTTTAACAGCTTAAATGTTTTGTTTGTGTGATATAGTGTATGTTTCTGCAGCTGGAAATTCAATAAAACTCTTTACCATGCACCACCACATACTTTCATTATACAGAACTAGCACCATTTTGTGATCTTCATCCACGGGTCCAAGTCTGACTAATTATAAGTTCTCTTAAACTGAATTATTACATGATATGGCTGAGCCACTGTGCCTGCGGTGACAAGTAGGGGGTCTCTGCCCTCCCAGAGCCTCCACTGCCTCATTTCTGCCTCTAATTATGAAGGTGGGAAGGGAGGTTATTCAGACACCCTGCTGCACTACATGCTGATGCTCACATAATAACCTTCTCTCCAAGACGTGCAGGTTTCCACACAGCAACTGGGTAAATAATACATCCTGTTTGGGAAGCACACTATGGCATTCGTGTTGGCTACAGGCACTTGGTGAGCCAAAATAATTGGAAATCATTTAAAACTTGGATCAACACATTCTTGACATGTTAATCACTGATTTTATCAGCTCTGCACAAACAGAGCCAGAATCCATGAATGTCATTAGTTTCAACATAATTCTGTTCTGTAGCTCCTTGATATGACATCAAGGTGGAACCAGGTTCTGTAAAACCTTAAAGGGGTCCTATCATGAGGAATCAAATTTTCCTTGATCTTTTGAAGTAAAAAGACTGATGCACTATAAAATATACTGTAATTCTAATAACTTAAATAAGTATCCTCCTCCTTAAACCATCCAAAAATGGCATTTACTGAAACTGAACAGCAAAAAATGACTTATGTACTTAGTGATACATTTGTTAGGATTCTATTCCTGCACTCTCGTAACCTGTAGCCCCGTCCACATTGAAAATTCACTGCCGGAAAAGCCTGGTCTTCAACTATGTTCAACATCAAACATGGACGTGAAGGTGAAAAATATAGAACATTACATGACAAGAAAAAATATAAAAATGACATAGTCTGGGGAATTTAATCAGAATTTAAAAATATGTTATGTGGCTGAGAAAAGAATGTTCCGCCTCTGTTATAATCACTCATTGTATCCCCAAAAATAAAAAAGATTAAATAAATACATACATCCATACATACATACATACATATATTTTAAAAAATATTAATAAAGGCATAACCATTTTTTATGAGTATAGTACTTAGTAAAAAAGGTGCCATCAGCTCGTAACATAAAGAGGATTACACATACGAATGAATATTTCAGTTGCAAGATTATTTATATAAAAGAAAAAGGATTGATTACAGAAACAAAAAAAAACACCAAAAGTCTAGGGATTGAAGCAAATATAAACAAAAACAATAATCCAGTGGGATAAAGAACATTGACATAGGAATAAACAACAAAAAGAGTTGGAGCAAAAGACTTCTCTGGAGAGACATTCCACCAGAGGAAGTATCCTTGAGCAGATCAGGAGCACCTTTTATACTCTCCACCGTTAATTAGCATAACACACCAACAGGCAGAAAAGGAAAAGACAGGGTCGTCACACCAGAAATTAAAAAATAAAATATATATATATATAATTGTATTTTAAAAAATAATAATAAAGGCATCAGTATAGTACTTTAAACAAATATATAAAATAGCAAATATTCAAATTACTGTCTTTATGTTTTTTCCACATTAATTTGGAGATTCAGTGAAATTCTGAAAATCGACTTATGATTACAAATTTCAATATTAGCTGCAATCAATTATGATTAATTACAGAAACCTGTGCTTAAATATAAAATGTTTCACACACACAAAAAAACCAGGACTAACTTTATAAAGCAAAAACATATACATATATTTAAAAGCAAATTATGATATGACCTCTTTAATATTCAATGCAGAATTCAGCTCTCTCCTCGTGTTTATCACTGTTTTATACACAAGACATCAAAGGCTGTTGATCACAAGACAAAATTAAGGAAGCCTGATTTGAATACACAGAAATGAGTTCAAATGGACCACAATTGTTGAATACTGCATGAGATTAAGAGACTGAGTACAAAATACAACCCAGAGCAAGAAAGATCAGATCAAAGGTTGCCAGATCAGTTCATTACATTCACTTTTCATGTGAGTGAGAGGACACTCAAAATGCACATCAGCTCAACATGACGCCATTGCAAGTAATACCGGACCATCATCCCTCATCTACAGACAGAGAGAGAGAGAGTCAGTGTCCTGAAGATAAAGAGGGTTTGGGAAAGAGAATTACAAGCATGCAGATGTGTGGGGGAACATTCAATTAAGTTTATTCACCACCACCAACTGGCTCGTTAATCAAGAGGAGATAAATATTACAGCACATTAGCTCCATTTATTCCACAAAATCAATTCTTCTCCAGACTATGTTTTCCTTTTCTTTCTGCTCCAAGCTAAAAGACAAGACAAATCGCTACTTTTTAATACAATCCCTTAATGCAGATGAATGGTAGTGTCCATCTTTACACAATTCTCCTGTCAGCCTACTTCTCCATAAACAGCTAGCTGCTCCAAAAGCTCCTATCTCTGCCAGAAATTCAATCTATCAAATACCACTGCAAAAGCACACGCACTAATGACTATTCACACACACATCTACATATGGACGTTTATCTCAGTCAGTGTTGAACCTAACGCAGCTTAGTAGCTACCTTAACCATATATTTCAGCTGTGCTCCAAAAATGATGATTATTTTATATGCTATTTTGTTTTCACCCACAGTTTACAACCAACCAATGCGGCAATAATCAAACTTGCTCTTCTAAAATTTCATTTTTATTTTAAAATATGTTACAATAGAAAATGGTTATTTTAATTTGTAATAACATTTCCCATTTCCTAATGTTTCTGTTTAAACAGTAAAATATTGCTGTTTCTGATTGAATGCAGCCTGGGTAAGCATAAGAGACATCTTTCAAAAACACTATATTTAGTCAAAGTTCAGTTTGTATCCACCAATACTTCTTTAATCTCACCATATTTTAAACATTTTATTATGCATAGAGGTTTCCTCAAATGGCAGCACACAGGGTCATATGTTGGCTTCTCATGAAGGAAGTTGGGAACAGTAAGGCAAACAGCAGAAATGGTAATGACATAATAGACTGAGAGCTGATGTTTGAGTCCAATTCCCTGCCCCATTAGCCAGGTAATGGCTGATTAAAATGAAGAGGGGTTAGATCCACTGAGTCCTCCCTAGTCATCGGGGCACTGCACTCCCAAAGGTTTGCAGCAACTATTGATGGAAAGTCATTACACTGGGATGTGGTGAAATCTATAGTCACCTGAAGGCTCAAGAGATAATCTAAGACTTAAGTGAAGAGCAATTTCTAATGAAATTGTGTTGTCAATATTCTGTCTAACATATGTTTTATGAAATATAATACACAGTACAGGTTTGAAATTTTCATTTTTGGGTGAACAAACCCGTGTATTTCTTATGGACTTGAGCTCAGAGCAGAGATCAGAGTTTCTCAATACCAGCAAACCCATTTTGTCTCTTTTCTCACAACAGTTGGTGCACCTTCTAGAAGCTTCTCTAAGAAGATTTGAGGGTGGTCCTGGTCCCAGTGAAAACTAGAAGCTCGATTCTAACAATCACTCACTGTCACAGAGTTAGAAAAGGTTGAAACACCTAAAACATGAAACAAACTATTAAATGAAGCACTGTTTAAAGGTGCTCAGCCTCAAAAAGAAGGTGCAGACACCCTGACGATTCCACATATTAATTTATAATATCAACATCAAAGAAATTTCAGATATTCTCAGATATTCTCAGATTTCAGATGTCATAGGAAGATTTTTTTTTTTTAAAGGCTGACTGAATTGAACACAGATGGACTGAAAGTGAAAAAGAGCATTTTAACATTGTGAAAAACATTATTAACAAACCAGATCTAGAATATGGTCATGCAGAATAAGGCATTAATATGTGCTTTATAAGTACTAATAAAAAGCCAATATGCTAGTAATATGCATGCTAATAACTAATTAATAATGGATGTGTGTGTGTGTGTGTGTGTGTGTGTGTGTGTGTGTGTGTGTGCACATATGCACACGCACGTGCACACACACACACACACACACACATAAATGCACCAGTGACAATGTATTCATTTATGCTTCAGCAACTCAAGGAAATCTTTTTCTCTCTGCAGAATCCCATAAACATCCTTTCTACCACTGTCCCCTTTCAATATGGACTTTTTGTCTCAATTAAGCTTACTGAAATTCATCAACTTGGAGCCTTAGAGAGTGATGATGTACAACTGCTTGATCAAAAAAAATTATGGCCATATTTGTAAATCTGACAGCACTCTGCTTTGGCCGCTCCACAGCAATCAACAGGAGATGTCATAATAACTAAAAGTGACTGTGTCTGCTGTACTGAACAAACTATTCAGTGTGCAGTCACTGAAAGATGTCATTATGCATCTACTTTTATAATCCATCATCCTAACGAACACTGGATACAACAGTTGAATGCATTTTAAAAGTTTATACTGAAGCTATATTCCATTATATATTTCAAAACCGATTCAAACTTGTTGACATTAACAGCAAAGAATTACTGTATTGCACAAAATTGAAGTGTCTTCCGTTGCCACTGAATATGTATATGGCACTATAAGTAACATGGATCTGCAGTTCATATGGTCATGGAAAACCTGGAAATATCAGGGGAAATCATAGAAATTGATTAACCGAAGCAGATTTGGAGAAATTTTACAATGCACTTGCTCGCCAATGGGTATTCTGCAGTGAGTGGGTGCTGTCCAAAAAGTCCCCTATCCATAATATTGAGAAATATGCACAGATCAAGCACCATTTACAAGCAAAAACAGTCCAAATATGATTTGATGGGTTTTGAACAAGGAATGGACTTTTTCACTTGAGGAGATGTTATTATGGATTATGGACTCGTAATTTGGCCAGAAGCGATAGTTTAAAGATAAAATGCCTTCATGATGGATTTGTTTTTTATGAACAAGCAGCTTCTCGCTTCACAAGACATTAATTAATGGACTGGAGTCATATTACATATTACATATTACTGGATTACTTGTGGATTATTGTGATGTTTTTATCAGCCGTTTGGACTCTCATTCTAACGGCACCCATTCACTACAGAAGATCCAGTGGTGAGCAAGTGATGTAATGCTAAGTTTCAGATGTGTTCAGATCTGTTCAGATGAAGAAACAAACTCATCTACATTTTGGATGGTCTGAGGGCAAGTACATTTTCATTTCTGGCTGAACTATTCCTTCGAATTTGACATTAAAATCAGTTCTCTTAAAACTATGCATAACAGTTGTCCATTTTAATTTTAGCTGTCCATGCTTCTTATATTCTTTGCTAGATAACAGAAGAGTGCATGCTCAAATAATATGATATACTGACCTCCCAACCCTGTCATAATGAAGCATGATCCTGTAGTAGTTGTGTGTTGTTCAGCCATGACTAACAACTGCTCAGAATTCCCTAACAGGGCTCAGCTTCCATTTGCTTGTAAGATAATCTTTATCATGGTACTAATAGATGTGATGCTGATGCTATCTATTTGAAATGCCCCCTGAAATCTTGCTTTGTTCATTTAAAAAATGTTATTAACCCAAAAGATTGATTTATAATTTTAAGAAAACTTTAAAAAATGTTTTAAGAACTTAAAAGCCACTGTGCATGTTTTTCTGTCCATAATACAAAACTATTGGAAGCCAATATAATTCTTGTATTGATTAATTAAATTACAAGGGCATGCAAATTTAAATTATATGATAGCCAAATAAAATGAAAAAAAAAAAAATGTGTCTGCAAATATTGTTTTGTGCCTGTCAAAGCAGAAGCCTGAAAGATTTACTTTTCCCATTTCTTTTCCTGCTGGCTAAAATATCCCCCATTATTTCAGCAGGGTGTCTGTTGTTTTTCAGGTAAATGGAGGGCTTGTCTGTGAGACTGTAATGTGAGCCACGTCAACCGTCTTTGAGTCCCATTACGGTCATAATCACACTGCGATGGCTTCCTCTCTGTAAAAGACATTATTAAGTGTTGTATATAAGTGTTGTAAGTAAAAGAGTCGATGTCATCCCAATTATATTGTCAGGCCGTGTCATCATTTAAATCTGTTATTCTGACTGAAACATGAGAACACAGAAAATTGCACTTGGAGCTCTCAAGCGATGAAAGGAACATCTAAACAGAAATCATGCCCAGCAGGAATTTCCAATAATGCTCTCATGCTCCAAGTGGAAATAACAACAGAGATTTGGATTGTTTTTGCTTGTCACTGTGCTTACAATATTAGCATTAGCTTTTCGTGGAGTAAAGTAAATTTTGAGTAGCGCGATCATCCGAGTGAATGTTCTGTGTGCAAATTGATACTTTCAACTGAAGGGTCACACATCAGATAGATTCTTCCCCGTTATTCTCTCAGATGGGTTCATCAATAAAATTACCGCTGACAGTCAAGATGAGAAAAGCGTCTTGTGTGAGCTGAACAATGCAAAATATGCAGTATAGACTCTTAATCACAGATGTTTGTGTCCTGTTAACATAAACATTCAACCATGCTTTATTATAATTATATATAATTATAATAAATTGTGCATTGCTACTTCATCTGATAAATATTCTCCAAAATGAAGGCTCTCAAAATCTGCTATTTTACTAAAACATTGTTTTCAAATATCTAATTAAGTGTAAAACCATCATGCTTGCAACAATCTACATAAAAAGATGTAGTGCTGGTCAGTGTGTAAATTAGCATTCAAGAGCAATCCTTTAAAGTAGAAAAGGTTTATTTGGGTAATTGGAGTAATCTCTGAATGTATGCTATTGGTTTATACACATTCCAGACATGCTTTGACTTAATGCTTTCTTCACTCTGCCTTTCTATTCATCTAACTGAAGGACAATCTACAATTGTTTCTTTTGAGAAAAAAGAAAGACTCTTCAGTTGAACCTAATTATCACACTTACACTCAACCATTAACCATTAGCATTCAAAAAAACAACAACAAAAAAAAGATTTACCATTGAAAATGTAGATCAAACTATTTGCAGACTTTCTGATTGCAACCTTGAGAAATTAACTTGGACTTGGTTAATCCTAATTGCAAAACTGTCTACAAAAAGGGAAGTTAATTCTGAGAAAAGTCAAGTATCATTTGTTTGCATTGATATTTGGTTTGATAACTTCAAGTGTGTCTTAAGTGTTCAAATCCCCTCAGGTTTTGTGGGCTCTCTGTATAAAATACATCATAAGAGAAAGATAGAAAAGTATCATTGGGTGCTGTATTCTTGAACATTCTGTGAGCCTTTCAAAGGATCAGGTAGCAGAACTCTCTAAAGTTTATGAGCAAGAGCTCTATTTAAGGGAGCTCATATTTGTGACTCTTTCCATTAAAGTTCCCTGTGGTTCAAAACAACAGGTTCAGACTACAGAGTTGTACAGAAAGCCAGTTCTGCCTGGGGTCTAAAACATACCTTTCTATATGGTCACGCTTCTGTCCAGCTTCCACTAGCAAATGTGCAGCCACCACGGTGGCACAGCTGGCGCATTACTGGAAGAACACAGGGAACTACAGCCAAATGTCCGCCAGCCAACCTGGTGCTCGTATGACTGTTCTCATATTATTCTGCAGTTGTGCTAATGGCTGAATGGCCATGCACTTGCCACAGTCTCTAAGACTGTTAAAAAGACTGTTAAATAAGTTGTATTTGATTAATAAAGTCCTAAAAGAACTAGTAACATCTGTGACAAAACCAGCAGAATCAGTTGAAGTTTATTCACAAATTGCAAGATACATTTCTATATATTTTGTAGAAACAAGAAAACTTTTGGCAGTAAGTTTCTTGAAATATATTTAATCTGCATAAAAAACATACTTCTTAAAAAAACATAAACACAATTTTTTTTCTCATAAATACTACATAGCCAAAAGTATGTGGACAAATACTACACATGTATGTGCTTGTTAAAAGGGATAATTCACTCAAAAATGAAAATTCTGTCATTAATTACTCACCCTCATGTTGTTCCAAACCCGTAAGACCTTAACACAATTTAAGATATTTCTGATGAAATCTGAGAGCTCTCTGACCCTGCATAGACAGCAATGCAGCTACCACGTTCAAGGCCCAGAAAGGTAGTAAGGACATCTTTAAAATAGTCCATGTGACATCAGTGGTTCAACCTTAATGTTATGTAGCTACAAGAATACTTTTTGTGGGCAAACATTTTTTAAAATTTTTTAAAATAATGACTTTATTCAACAGTTTCTCCTCTTCTGTGTAAGACGTGTTCTGACATAGTACGTCCATTTTCTTAGTTCATCGTCGGTATATTCTGGTTCAAATAAGTAAGGCTGGGCAAAAAATCACAAGTCATCCTCTCTGTCGAAATCTTCAGACGTTTACGATGGCTGTTTTATGTACAGTTTGCATCTTCTTCTGCTTTTAAACAAGGTGCAGCGCATCCGGGTTCTACGTCAGAATGCTGAAAAAGTATTCTCGTAGCTTTGTAAAATTACGGTTGGACCACTGATGTCACATCGAATATTTTACCGAAGTCCTTAAAACCTTTCTGGGCCTTGAACGTGGTAGTTGCGTTGCGGTCTATGCAGGGTCAGAAAGCTCTCAGATTTCATCAAAAATATCTTAATTTGTGTGCTGGAGATGAACGAAGGTCTTACGGGTTTGGAATGACATGAGGGTGAGTAATTAATGATTAACTTTTTATTTTTGGGTGAACTATCCCTTTAAACATTTAATTCCAAAAACATGAGCATGAGGGGATGGATTTTCCTTTGTTGCTATCAAAGCTTTTACTCTCATGGGAAGGTTTTCCACAAGGTGCTGGAAAATGGATGTAGGGATTTGCTCCCATTCAGACACATAAGAATCACTGAGGTCAGGCATTAGGTGATGGGTTCTGGCTCACAGTCAGTGTTTCAATTCATCCCAAAGGGGTTCATTGGGATTTAGGTTGGTGCTTTGTTCCAGCTAGTCAAGCTTTTCTGTGCCATTATACTTTGAAAATCACTAAGCTCTTTCTGCTTCTCTCCATTTTGCTAATAATCTGTTTGTCTAAGGTGATGTCTGTGGCTCTTTGCTTGATTTTACGCACTTGTTAGTCCACTTGGGAGCAGTTGAAACAGTCAAAGTTGTTCACTGGAATAATACTTTTGACCATGTATTGTACTTGGGTGGTATTATGGGATGTAAATAGAGTGCTGTGTTAGACACATCTTTTTCACCTTTTTGGGAGTTATTATGTACCCACAAGTCTTCTCTGTGGTAAAAGAAAAAGAAAAAATGTTATATAGCACTGTAGGAGTTCAGCTTAACAGAACTGTCCTTCCTTGTTATGTCCAAGGACTCCACCCTGAAGGACCATCTCAGGCAATTCAGTGCCACTTAAACCAGAATACAGTGAGTGAAAAACAGTGTGTAAGAGAGAAAACGAGGTTGAGAAATTCTTCAAAACACCATCAACCGTCTGACTTGCTGCACAACATAGCAATGCACACCCTATCAAAACAGTACGCTCAGTTATTAATTACACTGCATGAACAAATAAAAAAGTCACAATGTTCATAAAATATAGAACAACATCACTTTTAAAACAAAAAGCATTTGAATAACATGGAATTAGCCACTAGCTGTATGAACTCACCCCACTCCTGCCAAAGCAGTGAAACAGTGGCCTCGTGTGATAAACATCCTGAACTGCATCAATGACAGAACCATCTCAGGGTTCAAGGTTTTATCAGTCGCACACCTAGACAGTGTACAGCAGGAGTCGTTGGCTATATTTAAATATTATTCATTTACATTATGCTGCAGCTGTATACACAATAAAAAAAAATCAATATTATAAATAATGAGACTGCAGCTTTCCCAAGCTACATCCTTTTGTTCACATTTTTAACGCTCTATCTTAGAATATACTTAAAATAATCTAGGGTTATCAAGTATCAAGAACTGATTTGTACCTCTTTTAAGATGCATATTTTTTATGTTTGGACTGAGTCATTAAAGGGTTACTCCACCCCAAAATGAAAATTTTGCCATTAATCACTTACCCCCATGTCGTTCCAAACCGGAACGACACGGGGGTAAGTGATTAATGACAAAATTTTCATTTTGGGGTGGAGTAACCCTTTAAGATACTGTATTTCCTGATGTATTCACTGTTAATGTTGTATTGATCTTCATTTAAAGATTATTGAATCTACCGAGATCCACACAGGAAATATGAAAAGCATTTTGTGCCTCAATGAGCTGTATTGAACTGGATCTGTGAATGGAACAGGACAACATCCTTTCAAGCTTCAATAGCTGTCTTCATTGCCAGTATTTTCTGGTCTCAAATTTGACCTTGAATCATAGTTAAAGTTCGACTAGCGGCTGGAGATGTGCAGGCTAAACAGATTCCATTTCCGTCATCTGTCGTAGCTGCTAATCATTGTGGCTGAGCCTCAAAGCATCCATTCAATTTTCTGAAATGGTGTACCCAAACAAAAAGGACTCATTTATTTAAAACCTTCAGCAAAATTAAACATACAGTCGAATCAGAAATAAATACGATAAATGTCTGACTCTGTTCATTTTGAAGCAGAATGTTTTTCAGCTACATTTGTTGCAAAATGATTCAGCAATCTGCCATGATATAAGTGATGCCTGAGATGTGAAGGGTAAATTTTTCCTCTAGCAAAGCTACAAGAGCCCCATCCGCTCCTACCAAATCTCCTTGAAGATGATTGCATGCATATCTCATGTGAGGTCCAATTTATGTGTGTGAGCAGAGGATCAAGGATGTGTCTTGTTAATTCTATGTTATATATGTGAATGGAATGCTCTCCATCCGTACTATTAAGTTAATGAGGCCAAAATGTGTGTTGATGGGGATTATTAATCTGTTCTCTTATACTCAACAAACAAAAGAAAAAAAACTGTGGGTATAAAGCCTTTATAAAACAAAAGGGTAAACAAAAACATTTTTTTAAATATATATTTAATGTAATGTATTTTGGAAAAGGATATTGTCAGTACTGACACTTTTTTGCCATTTATGTAATAAAATTAGGCAATTTATTGTGCATTATTATATTATATTATATTATATTATATTATATTATATTATATTATATTATATTATATTATATTATATTATATTATATTATATTATATTGCTTATGTCATTAATGCTTAATTGAAATGTGTGCAATGGCAAAAAAATGAATACAATGGAATAGCAGTATTCATTTGATTCAAATACCTGGTTTAGATGCAGAGACACCAAACTATGCTATTCATATTTGTTACCATTCACTCATTCATCATTAATTCTCCCTTTAACATTGTCCAAGCAATTTTTCCACTTACAACAGTTACACGGACAGCTTTTACCCTGGGTCACAATTACCACACAAGCCTTTGGTTCCCAGCCAGAGAGTCATATGTCAAGCCCATTATGTAGCCCGTGATTGAGGTTTCATTTTTTGCATCAAATCCAAAAGTGTGCCTTGGAGAAGCGCTGGCAATTTGAGTTGTAATTGTAGTCAAGATCCGTTTAGTCACCGGAAAACTGCAATTACCCTCGAGATGTATCCGCCTGTGTAAATCTGTCTGCTCTTTCCGAGGCATTCTGTGACCATGGGAGGCTTGTGTCAGAGCTGATACACATGCAGTTATCACTTTCTGTTTAGTTGCGAACATACAAATACCCGTAATGACTTAAATATTTTATTTCCAAAAGTCATCAGTCTTTTTTGTTCTTGTCTGTTTATCCAGCAGGAAAAGCAACTCTTTGTGGTAAATTTGGTTTGATAAGCGATGTTGTAAATGCACGTACTAACAGCAAGAGTCAGTCTCTTGATTCAGAAGTGCCTCTTTTTATTCTAAAATTATCTGCAAAAAGAAAGCGGTAAAAAGAGGGATGTGAGAAAGAACAAGCTCCATATAAAACATAATGTATCACAAACTACCTACAGTGCCTGAGAAAAAGTTTGCAAGACTTTCTGGGACTTTGTGTTGCCCTGTCTGAAAAGGTGAAAATGCAATATTCCTCCCATTGTTCCTGCTCTCACAAATCAATTTCTGCCGAGGGAAGATGAAACTCGTTTCTATGATCGTTCTATTGAAAACGTAACAGTTGCACTCAAGGTAACAATAACAGTACTCCTTTTCCTTTTTGACATTTCATAAATTTCATCTGACCAGCATCTATTTGCTTCCTCTGCATTTGTTTTCTTTGCTACATCCATAATTCACAGACATCATAACGTGATGTGCTGGAAATCTGCTCAGCCTATTAATTAATACAGCATAACCCCATAAAAGTCATTAAAACAATAAACCATGTTAAATAATTTTATACATTAATGATGTAAAGCACTAAAATAATTGAATTCGTAATGAACACATCAATGAGCGCCACCAGATGTCCACAAGAAGCTTCAGGCCTGCGTTACAAGCCAAGTACCCCTGTAATTGAAGAATGTACTCCATACTTCATTTAAGATTTCATCATTTGCTTCACAGAAACATAGACAACCACTAATAGACATCTCGAAAGCCTCAGAGAGAGCTGTCAGAAGAAATATACCCCTTCATTACCCTCTTCCAATAATCAGTTCTACCACCTGTTAGGTGCCAGCCATGTACATTAATATTCCTTGTCTCAGTCTTACAGTTTCAGTTACTGGCTGAATTATACACCAGACATCTCATCCAGAATGAAGTCCACCCACTGGCGGTCTGCCATGCTCATGAAGTCAGTGCAAGTCTGTGCAAAGTTCTTAAAAAAAAAAATAAATAAAAAAAACTTGAAGATGATGCTAGCTTGACCTCCTGAAACCTTAAATGGATTCAATCTGTTCCATCACTCATTTTGGTAAGAACAGTCCAACCAACATTTCTCAATTTCACAGTGTTCCTATAACCTAAGTGGGATGCATGTCACCAAAGTGATCACTTACCATGCGTTTTACTGTGCTGTAACTACTACAGTGATGACTTAAAGTGCTTAAAGTGCCTTCTGTTCACCTCAGTGAAAGCTCCTGTGCAACCTGAAATTATGGCTTTCCACCAAGTATATGCACTATTATTCAAAAGTTTGGTGTCGGTAAGATTTTTTTTTTATTATTATTATTAATTTCTCGTACACTCACCAAGGCTCCATTTATTTAATTAAAAATACAGTGAAAGCAATAATACTGGGTTTGAACAATTGTTGAATAGATGAATAGAAAGTTCAAAAGAACAGCATTTTTTATTAAATGGAAACATTTTGTATTCCAGTCTTAAATTAAAATGATTGCTGAGACAACGCTATTGAGACAATATACATGAAACAGAAGGTTGTCAAAAAACTCATAGCTACACTATTCAATCAAGATCAAGCAAAGGGGAAGTGTTGTGGATGAATAAAAAATTACAGCAAAAACCGACAATCTACAGTCCTATGGTAATTATACTGCAGTACAAAGGCAAAAAATGCAGTACCTACACATTTTGTCAAAACTGAGTTTTAGACTGTGATTTGTTCTGTCAACAATGATCAGATTCAGAGAAAATGGAATATGTATTGATATCAACTCAATAAAAATTCAATCAAAACCTTGGAAACCAAATATCTCAGTTGCAGGGTTGATGTAGTTACTACATTGTGCCTTAGTAAAGAAGTATAATTATACAATGGAATAACAACAAAACATCTCCACAATCTTTTGTAACAATACCGTTCAAAAGTTTGGGTTCAGTAATTTGTTTCTTTTTTTCTTTTCTTTTTTTTAAAAAGTTAATATTTTAATTCAGCAAGGATGTGTTAAACTGAAAAAAAGTGATAGTAAAGACTTAAATTGTATTCTATTTTGAACAAATGATGATTTTTACTTTTTATTTGTAATTAAATTTGTGTGTGTGTGTGTGTGTGTGTGTGTATACAAATATATATATATATATATATATATATATACAGTGTCCTCCAAAAGTATTGGAACAGTAAAGACCTTATGGAGGGCACTGTGTATATATATATATATATATATACATACATAAAATATAAAATATCTCAAGAAGAAGATAAGTAATCTGCATTACACAGTTTATGTTTTATAGAAAATCTGCTCTACTTGTGTTTATAGCAAAATTGCAGCTATGTGAACACTGATCAATGACAAAGTGAATATGCACATGCAGGTGAGATCCAATATAAATGAGCACCATAATAAGGAGATTATTAAGGTGGCTGTTGCAGTCAGGCTGAATAAGGATGAGCAGTGAGTGCATTTGAAAGGACAGTGGCCCTGGGGGTGACACTATTAAAATGGCAATCATGCAGACCTGTCCTCAATTCCCTCTGCTGACTTCTCCTATCAGAAGATAACATTTTTAGTTCATATCAGTCAAAGATTGAGCAGGGACCGCATCATATTAAATAATTATTCATCTATACGAATCAGTGTTATATAATAGCTTTTTAAAAGGAGAAAGAAGTGCTTCTCTTAGTTTGAGATGGCTGGGATTAGGATCACCATTCTGTCATTTCTAGCTCCACTTAATTTTTCTCCTGTGTCTTTTTAATGGTTAGAAAGCTCCATGAGGATTATGCTCAATTGCCTGTCAGAGGGGGACGTATGAGGAAATATCTCTCAAAATGACCAGAACTAGATTTATTTCATATAGATGTTGACGACGAGCTGATCGACGACCTTCTCACACTTGAATAAGGCTGACACCACTGTCAGTATTTTGTTTGTTGACTTATATAGTACCTTCTTCATCGCTCTGCCTCTATAGTTTGGGATTAAACTCAGGTTGATGAAAGCGAATCTTCCCACAGCCTAGATCACAGATTGCCTTACTGACAGGTGGCAGTTCATGAAGCTCAAAACTTGTGTGCTTGAGATGATGTGGTGAATAACACTGTAGTTCCACAGGGTTCGGTCCTGGATCCTTTTCCATTCTCTCACTACGTGACATCATCAACTCTTGCCATCTGCAGAAGTTCTCTGGTGACAATGACAATATCATCAGTACACTTTAATCAAATGTCTGACATTTCTGTCAATAAAAATACCACAAAGACCACATGTTCCTCATTATGTTATCAAGGACATAAAAGTGTACTACTAAAAAAATGTTTATGATTTTATGCAAAGTAATAATTTGGCACAACATAACTTCATGGAAATACAAAGATTACTTTGTATGTTCAAATGTACAGAAGAAATTTCTGTCTATTTCACACTTTGGCTGGCCATGGCTTTCTTCCTAAGAGACAGGCATCTGTAGTGAGCAGACTACTGATGGTCAAGATAAAGCTGTCAAGCAGAGCATACTATACACTAATTATCCCCCTGCATACTGAAGTTCCAATAACTAGCATATTTGTGACTCTTAACATACTAACTCTGTGCCCCAGATGCATAATAATAACAGCTTTATATATTAATGTTGTTTATCTTTCAGCCTTTGAAACAGAGAGAACAGAGAGTGAACTGTGCAGAGTTGCAGGCGTGGTCTTCTCCCTAGTGTCTATTTTGTTCATTGAGCCAAATGACAAGAAAGAAGACAATAGGCTTTGCCTATTACATGCCATCTCAAGGTTTAGAGAAGCCGGTAATATGGCATCCGGAGCGTTTTATGTTCCGAATTAGGGCACCTCTGTGGTTTCATTAGGGGAGGGGGCAGGATGAGCTTCTCTGGTGAGACTTCAAATAACAAAAATGAACTCGAGCCCAGTCGCACCATTATGAAAGCGTGTCACATCTCTGAAGCGTACTGCATTGCCATTTGAAGAAGGTATTTCAGAGATACAGCAATACACTAAAGCAAATATCTGTTGTCAGAAAAACAAAGAGAGCATATTTAGATCATAAGCTATAGTTTTTTTAAGCCCTCATCTTCCTCTTATTAAATTCAGACTTTCACACATCTGTTGCTCTCTGTTGTTTCTATATTGACCTTCTGATACATCAATAATTACATTAAAAATCTCTTTTAAGATATATTCAATAAAAAAGCTTGCTTGCAGCATGTTGTTAGCACACATATAATTGTTTTATTTTGTAGTAAAATACATAACAATAATATGAAAAAGATCGGACAATCAAATATAATTTTATAATAGTCAGGATAATCATTTTTTTAAAAGAATTATCCATTGTAGAGAATATCATGCAGGATTAAACTCTATCTATTTTTACAAGATAAATTATTCTAGGCTCCAGTTTTATAAAGTTTATGAATTCTATTTTAAGCTGCACTGTTGCTGTACATTTTGAGAGGTATGCGTGCCGCATGTAAACACCCACACAAATCATGAACAGTGGAAAATGTTCATCTCTGCACATTTCACTTTATTTCTCAGAGCAGCTTATAAAGTTGATTGATCTTTAATGTGTAGAAAAGTACTGATATGATAAAACAAACACATTTCTGGAACACAATATCAAAGACACAGATTGCCATGATTGAGGAGACACAACCTCCAGTAATGTGGCTTCATGTACCACACAAACAGCAGGAGGAAGATTTTTTGTGAAGGGGAATTTACTTTGACTCAAATTACAGGCACCCCTGCTGTTTGGCTTGATCGTCTGAGGTTATATTTATGAACATTACATAAATGTTTGTGTATATACACGCATACCCCTCACAAATGCATATAATTTTATGGTGCATATGGTGTCTGCTTAGAAAGATGTTTTAGCACTTCTCCACCCAAGGCAATGCATCTCTCTGACACTCACACAAATCTCGATGTCAATCTGCATGTCTCCACACTTCCACTTAAGCTTCTATAATAGAGCTATAACGCAGCGTGGAAAAAGAGCGAGGAGGCGAGAAAGAGATCACACAACAGGGACACCTGTCATAACCCCAGCAAATCTATCTGGACCAGTAAAGAGCGACTCAAACAGCCAGATTGATTGCTGTCTTCCTCTCTCGCTGCATGTTTGATCCAGTCCTTTAATTCCCTCTACTTGTTGTATCTGATCCATACAGACTTCATCTCTCTGGCCAGCACGCAACAGATGCGATCACTGAAGACTCTCATTGTTGTGTTAATTTATGTGCTGCTGTGCATAGCCTAAGGCAACGTGGGCATTGCAGGTGGGCTGTGCGTATCTCTAAACACGAACGAGATTGTGTCCATGAGACTGTCTGAGGGAGGATGTATTTCTGCTGCAGTTCACCATTAAGCTTTCCCACTCATCTCTAATTCCTTAATTGCAAAAAAGCAGGGATTTTATTACCATCGGTTAGATAAATTAGCACTAGAAAGGAATAAGAATAGAAACCAAAGAAGGACGACAGAGAGAGGCGGATGAAAATGTGGGGGAAAGGGGTGACGAGTCACTGGAGGGAAGAAAGCAACATAAAGGAGAAAGAATAGAGCCAGGGAGACAGAGTGAGCAAGAGAGAGTGTGAATACGAGACTGGCAGACACCATTAGTCAAAGCCTGACGGCAGACTGTGACCGACAGGTAGACCAGTGCCAAGCAGGCTGCGGCAGCCTTGGCTCTGATTGGTCCCTTCCCATTTGGATGCCTTGTTCTTGATTAGTGTTGTTTTGAAAGACCAAGTAATCTCTAATGGCTCACTTAACTTTAGCTCAACACTGCCCCCTGTCTGTTATCACATCACATAACTGTAGTGTGTGCAGGCACTGTATGCATTCTTCAGAGGCATAAAAAATAGAGCTAAGGTCCAAGGGGAACAGAGTGCTGCAGGAATGATGTATTTTTGTGGGCCAAAACCTAGGAAGAAGTTAGCATTTTAGCACTTCCGGTTCCATTGTCCTGAAGTCAATGGGTTCTTTGAATGGGTTTTTGGTTAAATGCCTAAAATAAGGTCTGTGGTTAACACAAGCTCAAAATATTTTCATGTTTTATACAACATAAAAATACATCAGTAATACCCATTTGGAATTTTTTAAAGCTTTTACTTGGAGCTTTTACTTTTTTACATAAAGACTGAAAGTGTTGTTGGAAGTTTAATGGTGGTGGTGTTTATAGCCTACGTATAGCTTTTTACTTCTGCTGATTGTGTTTAGGCTTCAAAATTCATAAATGTTGTTGTATTTAATGGTGTAGACCATCATGATGTCCCACGATTGTTAGACAGGACACAGAAGTTTATTTTCTGGAATAATCCAAAAGCCAATGGAAAAATCCACATTTTTTAGAAGGGTTTTTAGTAGAGGGAATTAGAGTGATGCTATCTTTCGGGTTGGCCTACAAAAATATGTCAAGTTTATAATGGGAATGTCATGAAACCTCTGAAGAAGAAACAAGAAGGTTTAGACATAAATCCCTAAGTCCAAGGGGTCTTACTTGTACTGAGAACTTCTGGTGCCAGTGGCCCACACGTCTAGTAGCACTTGATCAATTTCATCCACTCATGTCTGGTGATACACACACACATACACATAAAACCTACAGATGGTGTAACACACTCACCCACACATTCAGTTCTGCTAGTCCATATCTCATGTGTCATTACAGCTGAGAAAGGACCTAAAACAATCTGTCTTGATGCCTGGGGCTTAAGCTGGCTGGGAGATAAATTGACTTTTTAAGAAGTACTGAACAGGAGAGCGCTAGTGTGAGAGTGTAAACTTTTAGTTTTGCCCGCCGGAAAGTATCGGTATTGTTTTTAAGTTGTCTGCATTTATAACATTCATAAAAATGGAAAATGAAAAGTAGGCAAGTAGAAATGTCATAGTATATGAATCAAAGTTTCATGACATTTATTTAAAGTTTCATAGAAATATGCTTATACTATTATATAAATACAATTAAAATAGTACAATACTTGCATGAACATGCACTGCTATTTAACATTCATCAAGGCTGTATGGGGAAAAAAAACTCAAGGATCTTTTGAAAAGGAACTATAACCTTGACACAGAAAGATAAAGGACAGAGAGAGAAAGAGAAAAAGAGAGAGAATTATGCACCATGTGGTTGTTAGTGGTGCCCAGCTGAGAACATTAAAAACACTAAGACACTATTCAAATACACCAACACACCTTCAGTCATTTCCCCAGATGTACAGATACAAGCTTAAACCACAAGGATTTACTTTGTTCAATCTGTGTTTAAGGAAACACTTTATACAGATACAAAGAATTTAGCAACATAAAATTTAAGAATTTAGCAACATAAAGATACAAATAAATAATTCACGCCAAACAAGTCAGCAGCATTATATTTGCTTAAATAGCTTAAAGAATAATTCAAAGTCTCTCTTGCAAAGGCATTAGCAGTGTACCGCAGGAGGACAGACTTAATGAAGAGAGCAATGGGCCCAGATGAACCCTAGATAGGACAACAGAGAGGTTTCTAATTACATTAGCAGTATCTCTCTCTCTCTGGGTGCGTGTGCCTGTTTGCTTGCCGAGGTGAGAGAGCAAAAGAAAGCGAGCGAGAGAGATCCAGTTGCATTATAGGTTGGCAACAGCCCTTGTCCATTCACCTGTGGGACACTTCTGACCTTCAGTGCACACCAGAGGCCCGTCACAACATAGATGCAACCACACAAACCCTCATCATGGATCTGATGGGACGCTATACCACACCACTGTATTCACCGGCAATCAGCTGGCTGTGCTCGACTCTTCAATGACACAGCGAGAAGCTCCATGCTGGCAGGACACAGAGGGATCTGAAGGAGTCAGAGCAGGTCAGTAAGATGAATAATGCAGAAAAAGGGTGACCTAGGAACACAGACAGCAGAGTGCTGACGAATGCTAGCTATTGATTTTCTGTGTAGAAAACAACTGTTAAGAGTTTATGAGACATGTATTCTTTTTTGTGTTTTATTCTCTTTTTTGTATTTCTTGTATTAAGATGTTGATAAAATAGCTGTATTCTGTTATTGAAAAATGAAAATGATACAGTGGAATGAACACTTTAAAAATACACCACTCTTCACAAGTTTGGAATCACATTTATTTATTTGAAGGAAACTCGTATTTCTATTCACCAATATAACATTTGTTTAAAGAAAAGAAAGAAAAAGAGGTAACAGTACAACACAGTTCTCTGTTAATATTACTTTTAAGTGTCTATAAATATTTATACAATTTGATCATTATTTAACTATACAATGAAAATGCTGTAAATTGTAAAATGCCAACTAATGTGACAAATGTAAGTACTTACCAGTAAAGTAATACCAAAAAAATGTTTGAATCAAATAACTTTTATTTATTATTAAATCATAAAATGAAGCTTCAAAGTTATAGAAAAAAACCTATAGAAACTAATCAGTCTGTTGTTCTTTTGAGAGAGGTTCTTACATACCCTACTATCTTAAAAGAAGAAAGAAGACTGGATCTAATCAGTATAAAGTGAGAAGTGGATGGCCCAGATGCGCAACAACATGAGTACAAGCACATCAGGGTCCCTAGTTTGAGAAACAGAGCTCTCACTGGAGCTCAGCTGGCAGCCTCATTGAACAGTACTCATCAAAGACCAGCTTCATCTGCTTTAGTGGAGACTCTGAGATACTGGCCTTTTAGTGAAAATACAACATCTGACACTGGCAAATAAAAAGGGTTACATTTTATTTTGATAGTCCACTTTAGACATTCTACTAATTATAAGTAACTTTGTAACTACATGTCAACTAATTCTCATTCATTTGCAACTACATCTACTAACTCTCAGAGTAGACTGTTAGGTTAGGTTTAGGGTTAGAATAAGTTGACATATCTTGCAAAGTTTCTCATAGTCAGTATGTTGTATGTTGTGGACCCATCAAAATAAAGTGTTACAAGATATTAAGCAGGCAGTCTAATACTCTAATGAATGCTAGTCGACATAGTTGCAAAGTTACTTACTGTTAGTAGAATGTCTAAAGTGGACTATCGAAATAAAGTGTTACCATAAAAAGAAATGGGAAGAATGAGCAAAAGAACATAAAGACTGGATGGTAAATGAAAAGAAAAAGTAGTATGGATGGTGAGCTGCTCCAGAAACTGTTTGAGCAGAAGGTCTGTGAGAAGTGCCTATACTATATATCATCACAAATATTCTATAACAAATATTCTACACACAAGGTAATGAATGAAAACTCACTATTGTTTTAATAAATGTGTTTAATATAGAAATAGTCATCAATAACATTAAAAATAGCTTGGCTTTCCTGTAATTTGGATTGATTTAAGGCATCTTTGATTAACAAAGTATCAATTCATTAAAATGTACACTCTTAAAAAAAAAGGTGCCAGGAAGAACCAAAAAGGGGGTTTCGCGGCGATGCCATAGAAGAACCTTTTTTGGTTCCCTGAAGAACCATTTTGTGAAAGGTTCTTTAAAGAACCGGTGTTTTTCTTGGTGCCATAAAGCACCTTTTCTGGTACTACAAAGAACCCTTTTTAAAGGTTCTTCAAAGAACCACTGATGAATAGGTTCTTTATGGCCCCATTTCTTCCAGATCAATATCCTTACATTTATCATACTATAAATT
>JAFVLL020037026.1:5840-31510 GCA_021397915.2 Tor tambroides | reverse complement strand
TCGTCAGTTGGCTCAGAAGGCAAAGGTCAGAGGTGAGAGGTGATGGAGATGACACACATTTGGCAAAGTACCCACGAGGGGACGAAGAAAGACAATAGGACTTTTTTAGCTAGTGCTACATGAGCCATCAGCTATCGGGGGACAACTGCGTCTCAATGTCTACCCTGCAGATGGGACACTTCTTATTGGTTGCCAGCCACTGGTCAACACAAGCCTGATGGAAGAGGTGCATGCAGGGTAATCTCCTGGGGAAAGAACAACAAGGAATAAGATATCGCCACCGTTTACATCATTGAATGAGTTATGAGTAGAGCAAGGTCAAACTACCTGACGTCCTCTCCGTCTTCAAGCATCGAGAGGCATATTGTGCATTTCTCATCCGTGTCGAGCTCCTCTTCATCCATGCCAATCTTCAGCTCTAGAGGTCTTCTCTACAAATCACAAGATCAGTTGTTAGTCTTTTAGCACATGCTTTTTAATCCAGAAGAAACGTACACTTCATAAATTACAGGTTCAACCAGGAGTCAAAGAGTAAAACAGTCACATATTTGACCCTGGACCACAAAACCAGTCATGAGGGTCAACTGAGATTTATAGATCATCTGAAAGCTGAATAAATAAGCTTTCCATTGGTGTATGGTTTGTTAGGATAGGACAATACTTGGCTGAGATACAACTATTTGAAAATCTGGAATCTGAGGGTGCAAAAAAATCTAAATATTGAGAAAATCACCTTTGAAGTTGTCCAAATGAAGTTCTTAGCAATGCATATTACTAATCAAAAATGAAGTTTTGAGATATTTACGGTAGGAAATTTACAAAATATCTTCATGGAGCATGATCTTTACTTAATATCCTAATGATTTTTGGCATACAGTAAAAGAGAAATGGATAATTTTGAGCCATACAATGTATTTTTGGCTATTGCTACAAATATACCTGTGCTACTTATGACTGCTTTTGTGCTCTAGGGACACATATTAAAAATGAATAAAAGGTCTGGTAATTCTCCAGCAGCTTTCATCTTACAAACCCACATCATATGCATTTTAAAATGGTGTAGGTTTGTTCAAAGTGTTGAGTTTTGGTGAATTGCATGGAAACCCAAGGAGGCTCAATTTGACCCCAATACCATTGATGTAACCAAAATTTGCACAGCCTTTCCAAAACACAACTATGTGTCGAATCTTTGCATGCAAACTCATGACCAATGAGAAAATTCATGATCATTAAGAAAAACTTACAAAATATCAAGAAGTAGTTAACCCCAACACAACAGGAGGATAAGGAATATAATTATGCAAGGATATAATTATCCAAATGTTGACCCACAACAGTCTTGACAGATAACATGGGTGGAAGTTTTTTAATGGCCATTGTACAGCTGTGGTTTTACCTTTTTATACTTGTGAGGAAAGGTAAACCTCTCGATGGTGGTCTGCACAGCCCCTCTGTTCACATTGCCCAGTCTGTCCTCCAACTGCAGGAGCTCCTGGAATCAAAACCACAGAAACACGTCACATTACACGAGAGAGAACGATTAACTGTGAAGCAGAAGAGCACCAAGCGTGACGGTACCTCGTAACTCTCCCGCACAGCAGACGCATGGCGAGATGGACTGAGGCTTTGGAGAGCCAGAAGATGTAACTGAGGATATGGGTAGTTTCTGATCTCATGGACAACCTGTGAAAGACAGCATTAATCAACATCAATGAAGCAGAAGAGATAAAGTGCTTAAACAGTGGGACTAGCAACACCAAGGTCATTGGTTTGATTCCCAGGGAATGCATGAACTGGTCAGTTACTTTAGATAAAGCATCTGTCATGTGCACACATGAAAACATGAATGATTGCAGCAGTGTTGGGGAAAGTTACTTTTAAAAGTAATGCATTACAATATTGCGTTACTCCCTAAAAGAACTAACTTAGTTACTTTAAGGAAAGTAATGTGATACGTTACTTTTGAGTTACTTTGTAAATCTGGGCAGGGCTTGCTAGTTTGTTTTTAATATAAAAAAGTTATTTTACAATTGTAAAAGCCCTTTCACACCAAAAGTGAAATAAATATGCCTCAGACTGAAGGAAATGTAAATTCACGTCTGTACAGTAGAGGGCGCAGCTCAAACTAATCACATGAAGAATATGACGCAGGAGAACAAAGTTCAACACTATTCAGCAATAACAACAATAAAACACAAATGTGTCATTTATGCTTATTAGTATGGTTGAATTGGATCATCGAAGGTCAGTAGCAAAGACATTATTTAATAAAATGGGATTTAATACATGATATTTGTCTTATTTAACATTTAATTATTGCAGGTTTGTATAATATTCTGAGTTTGCATTTGACTGTTTTTATTCATTTTGAGGAATACTGAATCTGTTTTTGTGCAGGTGAGATGAGTGCGCACAATGCCTCTGCACTAGGGGTGGGCGATACTGCAAATTAGAATTTAATATTTAAAAATATCCATTAAGAAAGTAATATTTAAAGGCTAAACTCAGTGTACTCATGATGCAAACTGTATGCAGGCAAGCAGCAAAAATATGAACGCAAAGTGCATGCATGTTAAGTGTTTTCCTCTGGTAGAAAACCATTATAAAAAACACTTAACGTGGCTTAATGGTTGAAGACAGTGATACTGTATAAAAAGGCCAAATTCAGAAAATTTAATGGGTCTAGCTTCCAGTCTCATCCGCTTTCAGCAATTTTTGGTTGAACAAAACAGCTCGTTTTGCTGCTTTTTGCTTTTTTTTCACTCCCGATTTCTCTCAACATGGGAGAGACACGAGAGCTGTCAGTCAAGACATGGGAAACAAAGTAACTGGAGTTACTTATTTGAAAAAGTAACTCAGATAGTTCCTTCTAAATTAAAAAGTAATGTGTTACTTTACTAGTTACTTTAAAAAAGTAATCTGCCCTGCAAAAAAATAATTTTCTTACTTAGTATTTTTATCTTGTTTTCTAGTATAAACATCTAAACATTCTTGAATCAAGATGCATTTACTTGACAAGTAGAATGATTTAAGATATTAAGTCTTGTTTTCTAAAAACTAATAATAACAATTTTGTTAGTTTTTGCTTAAAACAAGCAAAAATATCTGCCAATGTGGTAATAAAAATAAACTTAATTCAAAGGCTAAACAAGATTATTTTTCTTGAACCATTGGCAGATATTTTTTCTTGTTTTAAGCAAAAACCAACAAAATTTTTATATTTTATTACAGAAAACAAGACATCTTCATTCAAGAATTTTTAGATATTTATACTAAAAACAAGACAAAAACACTTTTTTTGCAGTGATTACGTAACTCGCGTTACTTGTAATGCATTACCCCCAACACTGGACTGCAGTGGGTACAGAAGGCTCAGACTGACCACTTGTGCTGAGGTGGTGTTCCTGGGGAAGTGGTGCAGTCGTGGAGAGGTCAGGTAATGCTGATAATGTTGAGTGAGGGGAGAGACGTGGTACTGCGGCAGGCCTGGATCCACACTCAGATCCCTGAATGCAAACACAGGAACGACGTCAGTCGATCAAAGCCAAACAGAGTACTAGTTTATCAAGTCACTGAATACAGACGTACCAGTCTGTTCCTTCGGCAAGATAGCGGGGCTGCTGCGGCACCGGCGGCGGTGGGGGAATATGAATGGATGTTGGGTATTCATACGGCGGCCGCAGTGTCTGTGGATGGGGAAGGGTTCGGTCTGGAGCATGTCTGCTGGGAGAAATCACAACCAAACTATTAGAGACAGAGTCAGCTGGATGCATGCCTGAACCGATTATAATAATATACCAGAAAAATAAATATTTTACCAGTGTTGATATGAAAATAACCACTAATGAATTCTTCTCAATAAGACATGGAAGACGCATTAAGGCAATACACTACAGGTGAATAGGGTTCAAAATTATACTAATAGATATCATCATACTTCCAAACTGATTGATTACATTAAAGAATTGCAAATGTTTTTTGTTTTTTTTTGTATTGCAAGTTTTCTGAAATTTTATGTTTAATAATGGTGCAAATACCAATTTGATGAGCATAAACGTTAGTAAATTGCGTTGGGTGATTTATTTTAGTACTCTCCTCCCATAAATTTTGCATCTGAAAGGGAAACTCCAACAAATGCATATTCAATAAGGTCAGGCTCTAAAATAACTGTCCACGCCTTTTCAGCACTAATTCTTCACCGCACATCTTTAGTATATCCTGACAGTACTATTTTAATGCCAAAAGACGGTTTGCACCGGCACAAGCTGTTAGCAAATCTGGCCCAAAGGCTTTTCCAGAGTGGATTTTGGATTTTCACTCCATAAATCAGAAAATACTGTCAAAAGACAGGAAAAACAAGCATTTTCACAAAGCTTTTAGGAATGAAAGATAACCTGGTGAATGATATATGATCAAACCCCTCTGTAAAACCTTTCGAATATAGACCAAAATAAAACTCTAAAATTTGGTGCAAGTGCTGCTGAAGTGGAGAGAAGTGTATTTTGGATGCATTCTTTCCACTAGTTTGAAGCAATACATTATGAAAAGCCAAATAACCCAAATTCTCAAAACCAGTGCATGAATAAACAATGTTTTTTCTTGTAGTATCTTGCCTCAAGAACATAAATGAAGTTCCAAACGCAAGTTCACGAAGGAACTAATAATTCATTATGAGCGTACATAAGGAGCAGTTATTGCACCATCCCAGTGGCAGTTCTTCTGGCTTCCCTCTACGTAGTACCACAAGCCTTGGGTTTGAGCCTCTGTTGAGGACAGCAAACCAAGCTCATTTACCATTAACTATGGTATTAAAAGGGTTAGTTCACCCCAAAATGAAAATTCTGTCATTAATTACTCACCCTCATGTTGTTCCAAACCCGTAAGACCTTCGTTCATCTTCGGAACACAAATTAAGATATTTTTGATGAAATCCAAGAGCTCTCTGTCCCTCTATAGACAGCAACGCAACTAATGTTCCCAGGTCCAGAAACATAGCAAGGACATCGGTAAAACAGTCCATGTGACGTCAGTGCCTCAACTTCAATTTTGCGAAGCTACGAGAATACTTTTTGTGCGCAAAGAAAACAAAAATAGCAACTTTATTCAACAATTCTTCTCCCCCGAGTTACTGTCTTCCACCATTTTAGAGAGTATCACAACACATACACACGCTTTACCCTAAGTGTAAACAACGCTGATTACGCCGATTACGTTCTTGGGTACTCTCCAAAATGGCAGAAGATGTAACTCTGGGGAGAAGAATTGTTAATTGATGTTATTTTTGTTTTCTTTGCGCACAAAAAGTATTCTCGTAGCTTCGCAAAATTGAAGTTGAGCCACTGATGTAACATGGACTGTTTTACCGATGTCCTTACTACCCGACATGAAAAAAATACTATAGTAATTTGTAGTAAATACTTTAGTGTTTTTGAACCATACTATAGTATAGTAAAGTACTTGAATTAATTTGTTGTGGTAATTCTATAGTTGCTGTGGTAATATAACAACTCTAGTAATATAAACAAATGACTTTGCCCATACTGTACTAAGTTTTCTACAACTATAGGGAATAATATACTACAATACACTACAGTTTACTGTGGTAAAAACTAAAGTATACTACAGTATTTATTACATTTTATCAGTTCACTATAGTTAACACTACAATATGCTTTTACAAAGAGTTGTAAATACTATAATATATACAGTATAATACACTTTACTATAGTATGGTTCAAAAACACTATAGTATTTACTATAAATTACTATAGTATTGTTTCATGTTTCTGGATCTGGGAACATTACAGTTGCATTGCTGTCTATGCAGGGTCAGAGAGCTCTTGGATTTCATCAAAAATATCTTAATTTGTGTTCCGTAGATGATCGAAGGTCTTATGGGTTTGGAGCGACATGAGGGTGAGTAATTAATGACAGAATTTTCATTTTGGAGTGAACTATCCCTTTAAGACTGGATGAGCAGGCGAACTCCTGAAGTATGGTTGATTATGAGTTGAAAGCGCTGTCATACCTGGGCTGTGGAAGTATCCTCCTGTGCTGGGCCTCCAGGATCTGCTGCTGGATGAGGTATTGCTGGTGTAAAGCCTGAGGTAGGAAGGGCGGGGCCGGGATGTCCTGGAACGGTGGTGCTGGTATGTGGTTGAGGGGTGGATGTAATGCCGCGGCCGGCTGGTGCGCAGGGCCGAGGTGATGGCTCATTCCCGTCTGAGATTGTCCTGGATGGGGCATTGGGAAATCAACAGGGATCTGGGCCTGGGGGCCTACGTGGAAATGCCGGCAAGAGGTAGCATGACTGTGCTGATGCCTGTTAAAATGAGATCCTGCAACAACAATGACATCAGAGCGAATTATGAATGGGATTAAACCGCTGCTGGACGCTGGCCTTCCTCCTGTCCTGAAGAAATCAATCATCAGCGGTGGGGTGTGATGGGAAATGAAGAGTGAAGGTGAGAAAATTGTGTTTGAACAGTGTGTTTGCGTTAATATTTTGGTTTGGGATGCTATTATTCACACAGTGTTTAGGATTGGGAATCAAACTTTCTATCGGATATATGTGACCCTGGACCACAAAAACCAGTCATAAGGTTCAGGTTTTTGCAATCTGAAAGCTGAATAAATAATCTTTCCATTGATTTATGGTTTGTTAGGATAGGACAATATTTGGCTGAGATACAACTATTTGAAAATCTGGAATCTGAATCTGAGGGTGAAAAAAAAATCAAAATATTGAGAAAATCGCCTACACAAGTCTAGTTTACATATCAACTGGTTATAAGTTATGTGGCCAGTTGCATAAACACTTGTCTTAACTAGTCTTACCAACTAGCTGTTAGCCAAGCCTGTTTTACATTTCGGGTTCAAATTAGACAAGTCTACCTTTTTAAGTAACTGATCAAAGCAATTACGAATAAATCCCACACCATACTTGGAAATGTATCAAAAATAGATTTATTCACAACGTTTCGGTCAGGCATAAGTAACTGATCTTAAAACTACAACCAGTCTTGGAGAAAAGTTTGATGGCTATCTTGTAAGACTAGTCTAAAAAGTTTATGCAACAGGTCACTGAACCTTTCAGGTATCACTTTCATTGTAGAATTGTTGCTCTTTTGGAAACCAAACTGTGTGGTTTCCAACTGGTTCCCAAGCCAATAAAGCGCAAACCCAAAGATAAAGATTACCTGATCCTGATGGATAACATGATCTGATCTATCAATGACTTTTCTTAAGTCTTAACTTTTCTTGACTGATTTGAGATTGAGTTGTCCAATGAAATTGGCTGTTTAACTGTTTTTTTTGGGGAAATAATCATGCATACATCAACTGTATTCTACACCAGAAGGGTCTCTTCACCTAGGCCCACCAGATGTGAATGGTCTAGTTATTTAGTGACTACCAAAAGCAGACTGCGAGATGGAGATCCTGGACAGCTGAAGGAATCCACAGCTGCTTTAGGTTCTCAGCCAAATGTCTAAGCGAGCAGTAAACGTCTCACAGTGCTCTGGATTTAGACCGAAGCTGCTGTTTCAATGTGAGCTGTTAGCCTGTCACGCATTATCAATGAAGGGATTTTCGTTTTCTAATGACAGAACTTTGGATATGTGTGTGGGAACTATTTTCCAAAGCAATATCCATGTGCTGGCAAAACAAAATCTCAAAGCTAATGACATATCATTGGACATGAAGTAGGACATCTTCCTGAATCAACATCCTCTGTTGGTTCTGGAACAACAATTATAGTCCAGATCTCATCCATTGCCCACTCCTGAAGTGACAGAGTTACGAATGAGACTGAAATCTGTTTGGTTGATAGGAATGTTGTTCTAGGACTGACTCTTTACCCTTAGGAACATGTGATTACTGTGATTTATCCAAGTGGAGTGATTAACCCTTCAACTCTAAACATTCAATTTGGTCCAAAGAGGCAAAATAACATCAGAAGCAGGAGAAATCACAGGAACCCAAGGCTTTTGCTGGTGCAGGGGCAAGACATGCAGTTAGCATGCTTTATTATGAGCTGACATGTGAACATTAATTTATAGAGCAACAATTGCATTCAATAAAATGTCCTGGCATGACTGTAACTCCTGTTGCAAAAGGCTAACTTTACATGAAATAGGCTGCATAGAAGTTAAATGTCCTTCATTAAGGATGTTTCCCTGTATTAATAATGAAAAACAGGTGAAAGTTTGAAACATGGATTGAGACTGAGTTTGTGGTGTTGTGATGGAGTTATCTGCTGGCTACTTACAAGACAACAAATGAATGAGGAAATGAATCAATGCACCACTTTATGGGTTTGAGAACACTTCAGTATTCATTTATGAGAAAGAAAACTATATCATAATAGAAATGGGAAAAAATGAGACAGAAAAGCAGAATTACCCATCTCTCCACTCTACTTTCTGCTGGCAGATACAGACTTCAAAATGAAGGAATCGAAATCACATAAGCCTAAATCGCCAGACGAAATCATGTATAATGTGTCACCGTCACACAGAGAAATGGGATGTGCCCATCGCTCGTTGTGTGTTAGTGAGAAAAGATTCAATCACAGAGATGAAATGTGTGGATACCTGGACACACCACAGAGAAAGGCCACGTTTACATTGCATCTGGATCATTTACAGTGAGGAGACTTAAAGGTGCAGCGGTAAGACTGTAATTGGAAATGGATCTAGTAGGATCTCATTCAACTTGTGGACGTCTATGGTTATCGTGAACGCACACTGCACCTTCAAGTGCCTCGGTGATGAGCGTAAATGACCACAGATCAACTCATTGAGGTCTCATGATGAAAAAAGCGAGGAAATCAGTCTATCGGTCACAGCAGAGGGAGGAGGTGGGGGGAGACAATAAATGGAAATCAGCAAGAAGCACACTGGAGGTTAGGAAAAATACTATATTCTTTATTGAAAAATATTAGTATGTGTGGATTTGTGTCATAATAATAAGTCCATGCAACAAATAAAACAACATTGACCAATAGCAAGGCCCACCATGCTCAGTACAGGGTTAACAGAACAAAAGCAACATCCAATGAGCAGATGCATCGGCTACAGCACATTACAGTACAGCAGGGTACATCTTTACTACAGAAAGATTACATTGGAGTCTATTCAATGTAGAATCAAAATAATAATAATAATGTGATTCATGCACTGAAGTCTATTACCAGAACAAAAGGTAGAGAAACCACAACCAAACAATAGACATTTGCATTGCTCTAATAGAGGATTTCAGTAGCAGTGCAGGAAATCAACATCCCTGCCAAATGGATGACATTTTGGACGCAATTTGGACATCGCATTCGATGCAGTTGGAGCCAATCATCAGTTATTTGGCGTGTTACTTCTTTAGGTGTTTTTGTCTGTTGTTTTTTTGCTTTTCCTCAAAACATGATTGTGAATGGTCGTGTAAAATCAGAAGGGCGATGAATGAAGCACACGTTATGCGGGTGACAGCTAAAGGTTTGTGGGATCATCCAAGCACAAAATGCATCCATTTTACAGGAATTTACATACATGTTGACTACCAAAGCTGGATGGGACATACATGAGTCACTCTTCTAGAGCTACTGATGTGGGTTAAACTACAGCACTTGACATACAGACAGTAGTTTATGCACTAAATGTGTTAGCTCTGGTTTTAGTGTGTGTTTGTTCTCAGGAAGGGAGCAGATCTGAGATGTTTGTCGTCTTCTGATGGAAATAGGAAATGAGGAGGGATCAGAACACAGATGATCATTAAAACACAATGATCTGATAATGCAGAATGTAGATTCAGCCTCCATAGACTATGAGACAGGAGATAAGAACAGAAATAAAGCACATGAAATCAAACTATGAGACAGAAGATCAGAAACAGAAATCAAAAAAGCTTTATGAAATCAGTGATGGAGGTAAAGTTAGCAGCTCGACTTAATAGTTTAGTGTGTTTCTCCTCAGCAGACAATTAATCAAGATTAAGTTGTGTTCCAGAATGATAATTGCTCAAAAATAATCGACACATCAGCTTTTGTTTGATGAACTGCAGATACTTTCATTCTGAGGCTGACACAAACCTAGCCAAAACACTTGTTTTATACATAAATGTAATACAAATGAGCATTACAAGACTCTAGGTAATAACTGAGCTGATGTATTGGTGTTTTATTTGTTGTCCGTTAAACTCAGGCCTGAATTAGCATCTTTAGCTTTCTGAGGTAAAAACCAAACCTCACAAATAAACCTCAACAAATACATACAGCGCTCAAATACACGATAAAACCAATCGACAATCTGTCAGATAAACCGAATATCCTTCATATAAGCCAATTGATTGATTTTAAATGCATTTTAAAGTGAAATCTGACGCGGAAAGCGTCCTTCGCTCGGCTAGCTAACGTTAACAGATTACCTCAGATCCGAATCAAACCTCCGATTCGCTCAAAAAAAAATACCAAATCACCTGTTTTTTACTGAATATCTCCTCAGTAGGGACCTACAGCAGCGTATAGATCAGTCATGGGGTTTAATAATCATGCATTAAACAAGCAAAGGCCCTTAGATGTGATCTGATCGTGAAATAATGTGTTATAAATACCTCTATTTCTCACTGAGCCAAAGACAGGAAGAACCAAATATCCGACATGAACTAACACCATCCTTCAGATCTTCTGTTTGATGAATACAGACTGTAAACGGATGAATAAATAATGTACATTCAGCGGGATCATATGCAGTCAGTCACCGCGAGGACAAAGAACAGCAGCGGCGTTCGATTCGCCAACAATTCGCTCTGTTGAATCGGTTCTTCTTAGTGATTCGAACGAACCGAATCGCGAAGCATGTACCTGTGAGGAAGGATTCGATCGAATCCGCGAATCGCGTTCTTAATAGATTCGATTCGAACGATCCGTCCGAGTGAATCAAACTGACCAAAGCTCGAAACCAGCAGATTAATCTGACCGCTTGAGGCGCCACTGAGGACAAAATGATTATGATTATTAGTTGAATATCAATAACTACACCACAGTTGGTCTGGCAGAGCTTTAATTGCAAAAAAACTTTTACAGTACCATGTTTCATTGTTTCACACTAGCACAGTTGCCAATGAATTAAAAATAAAGCAGCAAAAAGAAAATATTTTTGTACATGATGGATACAAAGTTACATATATAAAGCTATTAAACAAAGGCGAAAATTGTTATTCAAGTGCATGGACATTTACAGCTTGTGGTCTTACCATTTGCATTAAAAAAAAAATCATAAAATTAAATTCATTTAGCATTAAACAACAATAAAATAACCATTTGTGTGTATAATATATATATATATATATATATATATATATATATATAAAACAAAAATAAAATATTCAAAAAAATTAATTGAATTCAATGCAATGAGACACTTTGGTTGATCATATTTGGCCCATACCTACTTTCCTTTTTCTTATGGCAATTTGATACAAAACAAAAAAAAAAAATCCTTTAAACAACTGTAAATCATAGAAATAGTGTCTTGGAGTCAAGTGTACAATCCATTAGTTGTAACAGTCTTCATTTCACATTTAAAAAAAAAAAAACCTCGCTGAAATAAGACATTTACACTTGCAAATGTTGGTTACTAATATTATCAGATAGAAATGTTGGATTGTTTGATGGATAGGAATGCATACGCTCTTATATAAAATAAATAAATTTTAAAAAAAGGATTACAGCAATGCCATAGATTAGAAGAACCATTTATGATTCCCAAAGAACCTTTCAGTTAACCATCTTTTCTTAATATGAAGAACATTTTAATAATCTAAAAAAAATTTCCACTATAATGCAATGGAAAAGGTCCCATGGCTGTTAAAGGTTCTTCATGAAACCATCATTTTCAGTGAAGAAGCTTTATTTTGATCTGTTTTGAGGGTGTTGAAAGAGTCGTGTCATTTTGGGAATACAGCAATCTGGATTCCTGAAAGCCCAGTAGGACCTGAAACGCTCAGAGTGCACTGCAGCAAAAGTTTAACATTTAGTGGCATGATGGGAATGTTTTTCATCTATGTTCTTGTACTGCACCATTCCCAATGATATTCATGATTCACTGACACTGCATAAACTTTAACCTTTAGTTGTATAAATAACCCCATGAGGTCTGTAAGGAAAGAGAAACCAATTTTTACACTGCCACATTCAGTGCAATAACTACGGAGAGAAATATGTGACCCTGGACCACAAAACCAGTCATAAGGGTCCATTTTTTGAAATTGAGAGTTGTGCATCATATGAAAGCTGAATAAATCAGCTTTCCATTGATGTGTGGTTTGTTAGGATAGGACAATATTTGAAAATCTGGAATCTGAGGGTGCAACAAAATCAAAATATTGAGAAAATCTCCTTTAAAGTTGTCCAAATGAAGTTCTTAGCAATGCATATTACTAATCAAAAATGAAGTTTTGATATATTTACGGTAGGAAATTTACAAAATATCGTCATGGAACATGATCTTAATATCCTACTGATTTTTGGCATAAGAGAAAAATGGATAATTTTGACCCATACAATGTATTTTTGGCTATTGCTACAAATATACCTGTGCTACTGAAGACTGCTTTTGTGCTCCAGGGACACATATGCAGCCACGAATATTGTTGCACTGCCGCTGTATTTATCATGATGACATTTTATTCTTCTCTACTGCTGTGCATTATAAAAAATAACCTTTTTTCCTCAGTAACATTATAAAAATGAAGTGAATCAGTTGTGGAAAGGATTGCATGTTACTGTAAGGATGGAAAATCCACTGCGACTCTTTCTATATCAGTGCGTTCTGTCTCACTCTGTGCTGCCGTAATGGTTCGGCGGATCTGACGTCTCCTGAAGACTCGTGTGCGAGATTTCCTCACTTTTATCTGACGTGCGTTTGGCCCTGAACAGATCCGATACATAGAACACCTGTGTTGAGAGAGAAGTGTGTTGGTTACAGAGTATCATGTATTTATTAATAAGCGTACGGCCTCACTTACTGTAAACAGTGCCACGGCGGCTCCCTGCAAGAGTCCAGTGAGAACATCACTCCAGTGGTGTTTATAATCAGAGACGCGCGACAGACCCACGTAAAGAGACGCCGCGATGAAAGAGAACTGCAGAGTCGGCCGAACCAGTCGAGCCCAGTTTGCTCTCAGTCTAGACTGGAGATACAGCTGTAAAGAGAAATATAAATATATTTATATGATAAACAACACTCAAGGCAAACACTACAGGTGAATAGGGTAGAAATGTAAACTAATAGATATCTATGGAAGCAGAATAATGACAATAGTTTTTGAAACATAAAGCATGCTGAATTCTACAAATCGAAAAAAAGATGCATTGCAATTACCAGTGCTTGCATTTCAATGCCTTGTATTTCCAGGGCTTGCATTTTTAGGTCCTGAAATTTAACATAGTTATTTATTTAAGCTGTGAATATTTCAATTCAAAATATTTCACACATTTTCATAAGTAAAAATTCAATAATTCATATTCACCTTCCAGAATTCACTTCCAAAATATTCAATCTGTTTAAAAATACGATGTATAATATTCGACAGGCAAATTTCGGTCATTTTATTTCACTTTCCAAATTCGCTGCCACAAATATAGTGGTTAAAATTCGGCAGAAAATTCAGCGGTGCACATCCGGGAACCGCAGGAATAGCAGTAGAGCACCGATGCATGATCTCCAGCTGATGTCAGCCGCTCACCAGCAGGTGGCGCAAGCGGCTGTTGATGAAGGCCATATGTGGATCAAGTTATTAATTCACAAAAACTGATTTGCAAAAATGGAGCAAGCGCTAAGTAGAAGTTTAGATTATCGGGGCCTTTATTTCGGTTGCTTAGTTTCTGTAACTTTGTATCATGGCTTGTGTGACCCTGTGCTGTAATACTGGGGTTCCCCTCATACGTCACACTCCAGGATTCCCCAACGACGCGTGACGCGCCTCAGTGAACTAATACAGAGAAATAAGACCTCAGATCTCAGAATACACTTTACTGATGATTATGCGAACTATATCGACAGTTAAGCAGTTAAGATGTAGAATTATATGAAGGAACGCGCAATGTTTCACGCTGTTTCCCTCAGAAATCGGTTAAAGAAAACGCATTAGGCGGCTCAACACAATGACAGCTATCAGGCTTGTTTCAGATGCGCCTCGCCTGAAGTGTAGGCGGCTGCAGTGAAGAGAGGAGTGAAATAAGCGCAGTCAAGATTTACAGTTCTGACCTCTCGAAGTAGAACAGATACTACAAGATCAAAGGCGGATATCGCGTTATTCTCACTCATGTGCTGTGCTGCTGATAAACGTGATATAGGCTAATTTCAGTTCTGTTGCTTTTATATGTCGGTGGAGAGCAATCCGACACAGCCGCCTCGCCGTCGCGAGAGTTTTTTGGCACACGTCAGCACGACATCAGAACAAGGTGGACATAACTCGGACACTTTTTATTTATTTATTTTATAAGATGTTTATGGTAACTATTATTTAATTGTTTTTCTCTTTATATTTATTTTTTTGTTATTACTATTGAGGTATTTACTGTTTTGTATTCTGGTTGTGTATGTATTTTATTGCTTTGACTGTATCCCCTGTGAATGTTATATGTTTAATAAAATAAAAAAATAAATAAAAAAAAACTCGGACACTTTTCTAACCGGCATGCATCTCGCGGTGATCACCGGTGATCGGTTCTGTGCAGATTTTGCTCATCTCAAACAAGCCTATTAAAAGACCAAACTCAGATCTTACTGATGATGCAAACAGATGAAAATATGAACGCAAGTTACGGAACGCGCAAAACGGCACGTTAAACATGTCCCATAAAGAAAACACTTAATGTGGTTTGTTGCCTCAGTGATAATAAATGATTAAATACAGCATCTAATTAATAAAATGTATTACTGTATATTATGTACATTTAAGCAGGTGAGCCCAGAATATGAGCCCACAACCAACAAGTTTCACCAAATCATTTTTTTTTTCTCCCACAGAAAAGCAAGCGCGGTAGTTTTAGGTTTGATATTCGCTGATATTCGCCTAGGCTGCTTTAGGGACCGTCTGCAAATTTACCTCACAGTACAAAACGAAGTAATAATTTATTAAATTATTTAAATTTAATTATTAAATTCCAATAATTTATTCAAATTAATGCTCACAGTTAAATGAATAATTTACTCAAACTGACTAAATGTATATTGCCAATAACTCACCTTAGACAATAATTTCCCTAAGTATGTACACTACACAAATATTTTTAAGAAAAAAAATTACAGTAATTCACCAAAATGGGATTTTTCGTGTTCCAAATGTTGTATGTTACTAGTGACCAGTTTAAATTTTGCCAACATCTTCCTCACTGTACATACAGTATATAATTATTCTTAAGAAATTACTGTAATTCACAAAGTTTTTTTTGCTCCAAAGTTTGTAGTACATTCCTAGTGACTAGACTGACTTACTATAGGTTAAATTTTGCTAATACCTCCCTTAATGTACATAAAGTACATCAATATTTTATACTACAACCTTTGGAACATGAACAATTCCTTTTTGGGGTCTTACAGATTTTTTTTGTTTTAAATAATTGTAAATTGTACATACAGTAAGGGAGATACTGGCAAAATGTCAACGTACTACAACCTGTGGAACATGAAAAACCCTTTTGGTGAATTACTGTAGTTTTTTCAAAAAAGATATTTGTGTACTGTACATACCGTAAGGGAGATATTGGCAAAATCTAACCTGTAGTAAGTCAGTTTTGTACCTAGCAACGTACTACAACCGTTGGAACATGAAAAAAAAATCTTTCCAGGGATTTTTTATATGTAAATAATTGTGTACTGTACATATATAAAAAGGAAGGTATTGGCAAAATCTCATCTGTAGTAAATCACTATGAGCAATACAAGCGTTACAATTTGAATGTGTGTTATTTTAAATGTTAAAAGTCCTTTTAATTTAAATACTTTGGACGTTTTAACCCAGTCGGTGGAATTGTCAGACGGCCCCTTGGGTGCGATAGCGCGTCAGTGCTTTCTCCGGTTTACATTTGCAGCAACAATACACCTAGGCGGTTTTGAACTCCTTTTTTTATGTCGATATAAAGTGGTTGCTTACTGTTAAAACTAATCGTGGTATTGATATCTTTGTATCTTTGTTTGCGTGCATGAGGGTGGGAACGTATGCTTGTGTATATGTGTGCTTGTTCATCTACGTCTATGTGTCAGGTCGGGCCTTAGACTCCACCTCACTCATCATCTCAGTCGACCCCCACCCCATTACCATGCCCTGCCGGTGGAGGATGCCGCCTGTGCGGCTAGTGGTTTCTCGCGCCGGGGCAGGATGCTCGGGTGTGCGCCCGCCCACTCTCGGGCGCCCAAGCACAGGGCCTGGCCCTGCTGGCTTTTCTGGGCCCCGGGTTAGGGGGTGGGGGGCCCTTGGATCTCCGGCCCAGCCGGTCTGCCCTGGTGTGGTCGGGTTGCCGGCGGAGCTCGCGGGCTTGCCGCCACGGCACCCTGGGGCTGTCACACCAGGTTTGCTGAGATCCACCCCGGGCTCTCCTCTCTGCCCTTTTCTGGGTGGGGGCCACGGTCAGTCCCTATGGTGGTTCTCCTGGGGGTCCCGTGCCCTCTGGGGGCCTCCGGATGTTTGGGGCCCAGGTCTTTTCCGTGCCTGCTTCATGCCTTGCGGGATGGGGCTGTTGTTCCCCACACACACTATTATACATTTACATGAGAACCTTATGAACACAACCGCGCTCACACACACAGGTGTACACTCAAGCATTCACATTGGTGTAAAAACAGGTGCTCATGACAGGCTATTTTGATCTGCTGTTGCTTCAAAACTTATTTTGTAATATTAGTTATGCGTATGTTCATAATATTAACATTTAGAATTTATTGTGATCTATACAGATGTTAGTTGCTGCAGTTTCTCTGATGTTAAGCCTTCATAAGCTTTTGTCAGTAATGAAGCAAATTGTCTTTTTTTTTTTCTTTTTCCTCTCTCTCTCTCCCCCTTCTCTGTTGACTTTCACATTTTTGCTGTTTTCACCCTTTTTTTTTTAAATTTTTTTTATTTATTTTTTTTTTAATTTATTTATTTTTTTTTATTATTAATATTATTATTATTTTTGTTATTATCATTATAATTTTTTTTTGTTTGTTTGTTTGTTTGTTTTTTTTTTTCTTATTTATATATCGTTTTTTATATTTACCCTGGTCTTTTCTGTCATAGTATGGTTAAATAAAAGGGTATATAAAATTACATTAATTAATGAATTAATGTAAAAAAAAAAAAAAAAAAAAAGAGAAATATTTTGAAACATGATAGCAGACAAAATACACGTACTGTCATGCTATCTGTGTTACTGACAGGCCGGGAAAAAAAAAAAAAAAAAAAAAAAAGATATCTTTGTAGGACTGTCGACTCTATAGATCAGTGGTAAGGGAAAGCAACGAAACAGAAAGGCGCTCTTCTGAACTACTTACTTGCTCGTATATAGTTCGCATAATCATCAGTAAAGTGTATTCTGAGATCTGAGGTCTTATTTCTCTGTATTAGTTCACTGAGGCGCATCACGCGTCGTTGGGGAATCCTGGAGTGTGAGGTATGAGGGGAACCCCAGTATTACAGCACAGTGTCACACAAGCCATGATTAAAGCGAAACTAAGTAACCTAAATAAAGGCCCCGATAATCAAAAACTTCTACTTAGCTATTCATTTTTACAAATTAGTTTTTTGTGAATGAATAACTTGATCCACGCATGGTCTTTCATCAACAGCCGCTGCACCACCCAGCGAGATGGCTGACATCAGTTGGAGATCATGCATCGGTGTTTCATCATATTCCTGCGGTTCCCGGATGTGCACCTCTGCCGAATTTTAACCACTATATTTGTGGCAGCGAATTTGGAAAGTGAAATAAAATGACCGAAATTTGCCTGTTGAATATTATACATCGTATTTTTAAACAGACTGGATATTTTGGAAGTGAATTCTGGAAGGGGAATACGAATTATTGAATTTTTAATTATGAAAATGTGTGTGAAATATTTTGAATTGAAATATTCACAGCTTAAACAACTATGTTAAATTTCAGGACTTAAAAATGCAAGCCCTGGAAATTGCAATGCATCTTTTTTTCGTTTTGTGGAATTCAACATGCTTTATGTTTCAAAAACTATTGTCATTATTCCGCTTCCATAGATATCACTATACTGCTCCAGTTGATTAATATTCAAATGAGGCATTATCTAATTAAATATGCATCAATTTTGAATGCATTTCCAGCACATAAATCTGAAGATTGGATAATGTCAGACTTGACTTGATTTAAGTTTATTGCCACATCAGCTTCACAGGCTATTTCACTGCAAACAAAGATTAAAATAATACAGTAGTGCACAATACAAAAAATAAATAAAGCAAAGTTTTGTACATAATTTTATAAAAGATTTACTTTTGAAATAAATTGTTTTAGTTTTTCTGGGTCCATCTTGTTAAACAAGTCCTTAAGAGTTTGTCCTGATTGGATAAAGTCAGATTCATATTCTGTTTTGATTTTGTTGGCATAGAGTTAAACACTGTAAAAAATCAAAAGTTGAGAGAACTTAAAAGTTTAAGGCAGCCAGCTTCAGCAGAGTTTTCTCAACTTATTTTTGTAGGAGATTTTTTGAGTTTTATCAACTTTTTGTTGCTTAACTGAATGCAACAAGTTGAGAAAACTCAGAAATCTGCTGAAGCTGGTTGCCTTAAACTTTTAAGTTTTCTCAACTTTTGATTTTTTTACATTGAAGGTTTTTCCAGAGGGGATTTTGGATTTCTCTGTTTATCACTCCATGAATCAGAAAATACTGTCAACAGATTGAAATCAAACACATTTTCACCATTTCACCAAATGTTGTATAAATCAGTGTGAATGAAATATGAACAAACCTTCATCTGTTTTGTGTGTGTAAGCGACAAAACTCTTTAAAGATATGGACTGGAATTGAAATCTACAGATGCAAATAGATGAAGTGCAATAAAAGAAAGACTTAAATGTGTGTTTTGGATGTTTGCTTTCCACTAGTCTGAAAGAAGACAGCTGTCACGGTTCTGTTTAGTTAGTTTCATTATCATGGAATTTTAGTTTGTTTTCATGAATTTTACCCAGTATTTATGTTTCTCTGTTTCCATCCTTTAGTTGTTTGGTATTGTTTGTGTATAGCATGCTGTCTCGCATATTGGCCGTTTATCTTGAGTTATTTAATAAACCTTGTTTTACTTTTATCATCTTCCCTGGAGTTTGTGACTTTAAAAAACACTGAATTAAAAACCTAAATATTGTGCATAAAAAAAAAACAGTGGTTTTGCCAATAGCATCTCTCCTTAAATTTGATGAAACAGATGAAATACTGTCATAAAAACACACTTACAGCGAGGAACAGCATACAGTACATGGAGAATGATGAGTGACCAGAATAAAAGGAAAGCCTGTCGGTAGAAGATCGTACAGCATAATTAGCAAATCAGATGCAACCAGAACAATGCATTCTTTTCTAAATCAAACCATGCAGATTCAATGCAAAAGTGTAAAAATGAATTTTACTTTCTGAATGTGAGTGTTAGTGCATCACTCACCGGCCTTCATTGATGATGACTGGATCTCCTGTGCATGTGAAGTTCTCAATATAACCGGATTTACAGTCAATGAGGCTCCAGTGCGGTTTACACACAGTCAGAAAGTGCGGCCGCAGTCGGCCGATGGTGTATTTGGCGATATCGGTCAGAGACTGGCTCAACGCCGCTCCAAACACAAATGATCCCACTGCCTTATACACACATGCTATATACTCATAACTGAAAGAAGCTCTGGACCGCAGATATAAGGAAAAACACTCACCGAAGATTATCTGTGGTGAAGAGAACACAAAATGCATTAGTTTTGATCAACTAATGGCAAATGAAGTTCAGGGCCTGTATTCACAAAACATTTTTCTCATAAATAGCTTTTTAGCTAAGAGTTTTCTCTTAAAACCTATTCACAAAGCTGCTGAGACACACTTGTGCTGAGGAATAGAGAGAAGTCTTAAGCTCAGAGTAAGGGGGCGGGGTTTACCTCGTTGCTATGGATGATGTCAGCATGCTTATTAACTATGCACACAGTGATTGGCTGATAGGGAGTTATTCATAGAAATATTGTAGAGCGCAATATTATGTTGCCATATTCAAATACAGGTTTAAAAATAAAAATGTTAATTGCCACATTCAAATAAAGATTTTAAAATGCAGGCTAAGTGTCACTAATTAAACAAGTATATGTTCAGCTAATTGTCAGCCTCTTACATGTGTGCTTCTCATAAACAATTAGTGAATATGCATATAAACAGCCTTTTAATTAACAGAGTAGAATAATCACGGCTGATAGTAAGACATGCAAACGTAACAGAAAACCAAACTGGACTCAAGAACAGCTGTTACTTCTTAATGAAAACAAGATATAATCAAAGGAACATTTAGAGTTGAGATAACCTCCAAAACCAAAGGAGATTCCTTTAGAAAAGCTCATTATCGTCAAATGTTTCTAAAATGTTTACGCTCCGAGGCAGATTTCCAGAAACAGTTATTTTAGGATAGTTTGTGACTTCGGACTCCTCTTCACTGCTCCTAACCTTTCACAGATTTAGGAGCTAGATTTAGTGCTTAAACACTTTGTGAAATACTCTTAGAGCAAACATTTAGGAGTCATAAATTTAGGACTGACACGCCTATTATTTTTAAGATTTTCTCCTAAATTGGCGATGATTATGAGCTACTTTTATCCTGAAGATGTTTTGTGAATACGGGCCCTGGTTAAGAAAGCAACCGAACACTTACTATCAACAGTGCGAATGGAATTATTATTCCCATCAGTAACTGGTAGGATATGGTATCTTCTTTAAAGGGATACCTGATGGAGTCATCGCTGCAAAAAAAGCCTCTTTTGAATGGCGTGTGCTGAATATTCAATATCGCAAATGGAAGTCCAGCTGCAACAAAGAGAGAACGCACAAATGAAGGTCTCAAAAGAAATCCAATGAATCATCGCAAGTATGTTGTAAACATGTTTCAGTGCAGATTCTGCTGAAGAGACACTATAATGCCAAATAATTAAATCACTGCACATTATTTAAATCAGTTGTTCAACAATAGCATTATTCTGTGTCACCAGACTAGTCTTATTATTCTGACATTCATATAACATCACATCAGTCCAGCGAATTCCTTTCTGTGGCCATTAAATGAATTAGGAATCACAGTCTCTCCACTGAACAATTTCCTCGTCCACAGACATTCTAAGCATTTCTATGCATGATCTAATAATGCACATAATATAGAGCTACAGTGTCTTGAGTATCTGGAATATGTTGCATATAGTAGGTTTTACCAGCCTACAATAAGTGCTTTAAACATCTACGAGTCGACTGTGGGAAAAAATATCCCAGCCGTCAAGGTTCTCTAGAAATTATGAACAAATGTTCTTCCAGTAACATTAATAGAATGTTCATTCAAAGTTGTCTGCAGGGTTTATGAAGGTAAATTTAAGACCTTTTTAAGACCAAGAAAAGAAAATTGAAGGAAACACAATACTCCAATTTTGTCATTTTTCAGTGCAGATGCTTAAATCAATATACATTTACTTAACCGGCAAAATGACAAGATAAGATGTTTTCTGAGAAACTGATCAAAATGAGTTGAGTTTGATTAAAACAAGAACAAATATCTGCCAATGGGCTCAGAGTATTCAACATTTAATTCCATGACTTTCTGAATTCAAGACATTCTGGTCTGATTTAAGACCTTTTAAGGCCTTAATTAGCTGAATTTTAAGACCTTTTTAATACCTGCAGAAAATGTTAGCTATTACATGGAACGTTTTACTTTGTTTTTTGTTTTTCAACATTACTTACTACTTGCTTCAGAATGGTCAAAAACCATCCCAAAGTAATGTTCCCATAATACTTGTAAAATGATAACACAAAATGTTCCCTTAATGTTTTCTCTAATGTTTCCATAACCAATTAAAAAAAAACAAAAAAACATTGAGACAACTTTATTTTGTTAGCTGGGCCATTTCTACAGTATGAATATAATGTAAACACAACTTATCTGTGAACACTTACAGCTGTACTTTTTATCTCACCTCACAAAAGAAACTAAAGAACTGTATCTCGATACAATTTATGCTTTTCTGAGCAATGATAAAGGTGTGTATTGTGGTAAATGTGTAATGACGTATGAATAACCTATAATGATTACGCGTGGATGGATGTGCTTCTGAAATAAACATGAATGTTTCATCAAAGAACGTTTGATGTTTCATCAAAGAGCGGAACTGAAACAATGTTCGCGCGTCACTGATACATTTAGATCCATAAGAATCTGAAGCGGTTACAATAATAACGCAGATTTACTTCAACAAAATCATCCGCTGCTGAGAGAGGCCAGGCATCTGTTAGAGTTTCCATCAGGACTGTTATTGTAACTGTGAATGTAAATCTGAACTCTTACCGAGCAGCACGCAGCTGACGTCCACACAAACACTGAAGATTCCTTTAGTCTCGAACATTCTCAGTTCCGCAAACACACTTCTGGAGCCCTTGGAGAACTTATAGCTGAGCATTTATTTACATCAGATAAAACAAAGCAGCTCTTTAACTTATTAACACGAACGCACTAGTTAAGCAGGAGATAATCTGATCATCGAGCAAGAAACACCCGGCTGCTTCTCCAATCACTTTTCCGTGTTTTTCGTTATGAAAGAGCGTGAATCATATGCGTTTTATGGTGATGGTCCGATGTATGTCGCCGTTTTATCTCCGGTTACTTCATATCGCATGATGGTGAGGTCAATCCCTCCGCCTGTCAATCATCTACAGGCTCCGCCCACCGCTTCCTCTTCCTCAGCAGAGTCACGTTCACTGATGCCTAAAATAGAGCAGGGCTTCTGCATTCTCATTCAGGTTTCATAACATTCCAAACAGTGTTTAAAATGTGAAATAAACAAGTCACACTGAAGTCAAGTCAATTTTATTTATAAAGCCATTTATACAATACAGATGTTTTAACAGCTGTTACTTCTTGCCCAGTGTTGGTCAAATGTTGGTCAGTTTTGTTCGATTAACAGATTTAATGTTATTCGGTTTCATTCTAGTGAGAGATTAAAAAAATAATAATTCTGAAACAAATTGAATTTCTGCTGTAAAGCTCGACATAGCTTACTAGTGTCCTTTAGCTCAAACCAGTGGCATAAGGGAATTATTTTCTTAAATAACGTTATGTGACTATTCACAAGCTGTTTTATTTACAGTATAAATGTTTGGAAATAATATTTAACGTTTTCAATTTCATTCATTATTTGTATCACGCAATAATCGCTATAAGCTTTGTGCTTTGTTACTTTTATTATAACACAAAGCCTCAGCCTTCTGTCAATTTATGATAAAAATACAACAATAAATGTGTTTTTACGGTCTTTAATTTGTAGTGAGATAACTATATTTGAATTAGTTGAACCGGCATGTCAATCAATCATATTTTCCTCTATTATTTGCAGCACAAAATAAACATGAATAAATATTTGAATGCATTTTGAAAAAAAAAAAAATCTGAAAAATTAAATACAAAGGAATGTCTCATGAAATCGATCAATCAGTTTCAAAAAAACGTCAATAAGCCTACGTTTTATTGCTGTTTTTCATGTTAAATGTGAAAAATGACAGGTTGGATGCCACAGACCTTTTTTTTTTTGCCGAAGTATAGGTGGAATTTTCACATTAACTTCATGCAATACAACATGGTTTTATTATCGTAATTTTGAATTTATTCTTAAGATATTATGCCGATAATCTTATCTAGTTAGTTTATTTATTTATTTAGATTAGGCTATCTGTACTGCATGCAAACACAATCTTGGTGGCCCCAAAAATTTAAAAATAGTAAGGATATATTTGAGTTATTTGTTAATATACTAGTGTTTTCTGAGTCATTGTCGCAAAGATGAAGTTGACGAGACGTGCCATCTCCTCACTGGACGTGCCTTTAGAGAGATATGCATCTTTACAGATTACATAATGAAAGAGTTTTTGTTTTCAATTTGAATTATTTTGTTTTTAACATAGTAAATTAAAGCATTCAATAGATATATTTATCATGTCTGTGAGGCAAGTATTCACTGAGATTTGGTTCATCATTGTGAAGCGTTCCTGTAGCACATCCTGTTTGTTTTCTTTATTTTACAAAAGCACAACGTTTTGTTGATATTGTGAATGCACTCAAATAAAAGTAGATCCTTTGCAGTTCCGAATGATGTATACTCTTACCTTTATGAGCAAAAATGATGGCGTATTTTAAGTTTCCACTCTTATTTAGAAAAAAAAATATGTAAGTGATCGTGCTGGCGCCTCGGGCTCCAGTCGGACTCGGGCCGGTAATTCTGGTAAGCTGTCGGACAAGGGCCGGGCTAGGGCCTGAGCGTCTTGGGCCAGGGCCAGGACCGGGCCTGTGCAGGGCTCTGTTCGTTCCCTCGTTTCACTTAAACATTCCCACTCGGTTTGGCGGGCCCCAAATCTGCCTGGGCCCATATACACCTGCATACCCTGCATATCCAGATGCTACTCCCCTGGCTCAAACACAGTAAGTGATTTATATCTCAATATAAGTTCATATTTCATCATTGTCGTTGAATAATTGTCAGTTCTGTTCCTCATGACTTGATATTGTGTTGCTTGTATTTGTGCAGATGATTGTTGATCTGCTGGTGGAAGATGATTTGTCCCAGCTGACTGTGAGACGCCTGGTTCAGTGCTTTATCCTGCAAACACAGTTTAAAGGTCTCGCTGTATAACTGTGCGTGACAGACGGTCGGATGCCACACGTGAAACAGACCGCGTGACGGAGCGTGAACCACCATCAGACTGCTGTGGAGGAACTTCCTGTAGAGATGAACATCTTCTGTAGCTCCGCCTTTCACAGACACATCAAAACCACCCTAGAGGAAACACAGAAGATCAAACACGCAAAACTCAACCACACGGGAGAATCTCACTGAATTACCCGTTGATGAAGTCTGATCTGTACTGGCACGTCGTCCCAAAGTCAAAATCCTTCCAGAAGCCAAAATCTTTCCTGGTCACCTGCCAATGAAAAGCAGATTTTCCCAAGACTTAAGAAAAGACATCATACAGCTTTCAGAATCATATATTTGTGAAATTATATAACAACCAACACAGAATAAAGGAGATCTTACCAGCTGATCTTCAGCAGAAGGGATGTGCTGACCATAGATGACCTCTGGATTATACAGGCTGAACATCACTGGATAAAACACCTTTTTACCTGTGAGGACACATGCACACAAAGTCTGACGAGTTCAATAGCGCCCTCTTAAGGCTGGAAATAACATTGTTTCTGAATCATGTGCTGCATAATGAATTTGTACTTCTACCATCTAATCAGTGATACAAAGTCCCAATATTTAATGGAGGGAGACTTAAATACTCTTTTGTGCATCAAGCAGTCTAAGACCAAATTCAATATCTTGGATTTATATACTAAAAAAAAAAAAAAAAAAAAAAAAAAAAGTGGTGTAGAAGCAATTTTCACTCAGAAAC
>JAFVLL020037024.1:9128-38881 GCA_021397915.2 Tor tambroides | reverse complement strand
ATTCACTGCAGAGCATCCAATGCTGAGACATTTCTCCAAACCTGATGAAGAAACAAACTCATCCTCATTTTTGGCTGAACTATTCCTTCAAAACTGCTGTTTAAACCTGCAAGTAGTGCAAAAAACCTCTTACAAAGGTGCACTTGCAAATTGGTTTAAAAAGCCATCAGCTTGGGTAAATCCCTTACATTTAACGTGCTTGAACTTGATCACTAATGTCACGTCTCATTCTGCTTCACTACCAACAAACAGCTCTTTCATTCCTAACAATACAATCCACAGATGCTGCTACGGTGTTATAAAACACACTGCTTGTAAGAAACACACCTCCCATATTTCTGCGTTGGCTCTGCTTCTATATTTCCAACCGCAAAGATTTACAGATTTGACGAATTCCTGCGAGCGTTTGGCAACGGAGGACTCCACGTTTAATGAAATAAAGCTGAAAACAGTCCAGACAAGCAGATGATCGGGAGTTCAAAGGTGTGCTCGGATCCATTCACATCAAAGCAAACAGCAGAGAATCTGAGCCAACAGAGGAACGCGCGGCGGGATGCACAGAGACTTCAGAGAAACACACATCAATTGACATCTCAAACACGGCCGAGAAGGATTTATGGATCACAATGACCTTTATGTTCATTTCTGGAGGGCAGTGGGTGACAATAAACACGTCATGAGGACAAAACACCAAATGACAGAGACTCCCAGAATGAATTTGCTGCAGTAAAAAAAGAAATATGGTTTCCCAGCATCTCCATCATCAGCGCAGAGAAACATAAAGGTAATGGAGCCAAAAATGATGGTTATTACCATCCGATTCCACTGGCAAACGCAGGGCGCGAGAGTCAACAGATAATATTCCTCAAACAAATAAACAATTTTCACCAAGCATATGCTGCTGACATTCATTCGTGGGCGGAAAATGAATGATATGCTGTTCGCACGGGCAAAAAACCCATCTGACGGATGAGCTGCCGGCAAAACTGCCTTCCACTGATCTGAATCCAGCTTCTGCAGATTTGGTTTATCCAGTGTGTGAGAGACTTGCTAGAAACCACACATCCATTAATGAACTCTACTATAGACAGGTTTAACTGAAACGAATGAAAACCAGTTCAGTACAGTTGGGTTCTTCAAAACACATCTTTCCAAACTAATTCCAGAGGACAAAAACCTGACAATTAAGAAGGTTTCACCTATTGATCGATCAATCTCATTTGCTTCAAATTAAATACTAGGGATGGAATGATTTCCGGTTTGATGATAAATCAGGATAAAATTCCCCACGGTTAGTATTATCGTTTCATATTTTAATTATCATTAAAACTGTATTTGATAACAACTGAGGATAAATAAATACTATCCAGCATAAAGCAGAGTTTTCAGTAACGGTCTCACACAGAGTAGTTTTGTTTTGTGTGAAAACATGTTGGAAAAGCTGGGAAGGGAATTATATAAATGAATATAGGAATGAATTAATTATATGAATGCAGCTCTGAAGACTCTGACTGTCCTCAGAAAAGATTTGATGGCATCTTCGCTCCATGTAAAACCTTATAAAGTAGTGTTTTAATAACATGTTTCTGCTGCTCCAGAAGCGCCACCTGCTGTCAGAGACTGGATTTACACAGATTCACATTCAGTCTGTGTGCAGTTTCTGGAGTTAATTTGTACGCCCTGCTGTATATTTTGAGCGGTCGATGAAAAACAAGCTTATGTGGATTCTACACATTTAAACAACTCAGAGCAGATAACATACATATAATCATTTATTAACCGTTTATCATTTTGACTTAACCCTTTTCTTTATTTAAAGGCTGAAATGTGAGGTTTACCCTTTTATGAAACCTTTATTTATTCATTTCGTAGGTTATTAGATAAACTGTTGTGAGTCATGTTGTCATTTAAAATCCAGACATCATTAGTAATGTTATTTAGTGTTTACACTTCAAAACATGACTTTCTTACTTAGTATTTTTGTCTTGTTTTCTAATATAAACGTCTAAACATTCTTGAATCAAGTCATTTTACTTGTCAAGTAAATGCATCTTAAGAGATTAAGTCTGTTTTTTTGAAAAAAATCATCAAAATTTGGTAAGCTTTTGCTTAAAACGTGCAAAAATATCTGCCAATGGGATAAGAAAAATCATCTTAATTCAAAAGCTAAACAAGATTATTTTTCTATGCCCCACTGGCAGATATTTTTGCATGTTTGAAGCAAAAATGAACAAAATTTGGATATTTTGTTATATTTTGTATCATTTTACTTGTCAAGTAAATGCATCCTGATTCAAGAATTTGTAGATATTTATACTAGAAAACAAGACAAAAATACCAAGGAAGAAGATCATTTTTTGCAGTGTATGCAAACGGCAGATTTTAAAATAAAACTTGGTGAAACTATTTTTGTGTCAGTACTATTTGAACATTTCCAGCACATTTGAACTCATTCCGTGATAATACTGATAACTGTGATAATTAAGGTCACTATAATCGTGATAAGACATTTACTGACCCTGACTATCGTCAACATGAAACATGAAATCTGGTCTCTAATGCAAGATCTGGATTCTAATACGGAATCTGCTTTAATGTGAGTCCAGTTGCTCAAAAGTGCTAAAAACATAGGTTTTCTTTCGTAAAGGGTTTTTTCAACCATCTGCAGGTCTCTAATGTAAGTCATAAACCACTAAGATGGTAGTTTTATGCATGCATAATTTAATGTATGTCAATGACTTTAGTTATTCCAGTTGTGAGAGATCGGTCAGCTTGAACAGATTCTCCTGCGCTTTGCTGCATGAATTAATGAGCTCTGACATAAACAACATCTCATGAATTACTGCATTAATTACTGCACTGGCTCTAAACAAGATCTTGCATGACTAAGCGCACTATAAATGCAGCGATGCAATAAACTCTGCAGAAAACACTATGTTCTCATCCAGGTGTTTGACTAATTATTCTCATTCTCACAAAGATCTGTACAGTACACTGGAAGATCTTCAAGGTTTTGTAAAATCTACCCGGTGAAAGGAATTGCTTTTGTATTTTAGAGAGATGCATGAGCTCTCAGCATCATGATCCTGGAAGATCTCTAAAAGCCAGGTTTTAACACAACCTAACCTAACATGCATGGATCATATCTGACCTGAGAGGCTTCTTCTAAACCTGAAACATGGCCAGTTCACCACAGCTCACCTCAGTGTCAGTATCCAGCCCAATAATCAACAACCCAGCTACTCTTCCTCCATGGCTTCAAACAGGTCCGTGTTATTCAATAATGAGGAGATTTAGTCACTTTGTCTCGATTTTAAACCCTAATGCTCATATTTGACAGTTCACACGAATTCAGGCGTTTCTAATCTCAATACAGACATCAGGTGCATAAAAAGGGCGAATTTAAATAGAGTTTTTAAATAAAATGTGCAGTGATTGTTAATAGAAATGGTGATTGTGAAAATGAGCTGAACATTGAATCTCTCTTTTGGCGAAGGAATTAAACAAAACAACGAATAAAGGTCATTTAAAACAACCTGCCTCTCAAAATGAACGTAAAACTGAACACAAACCGGAAAATCGGTGAGGTTTATGCGGGGAAAATAACGTGCGTAACAGACATTCGGTTCATTTAACGAAACACAAAACACCGGAGACAAACAGGCATGCATGCATTCATATATCAATCGATTTATATACATATATATCCACTGATAAATCACATAATCCACTCCATCAACACACTGAAGGAACGTCTGAGGAATGAAACGATCGCTTACCGTGAAATACGACTAATAGATTCGTATTCAGGCAACGAAACGCAAACTTTCTCTCTTCACAAGACCGCATTTTGCGCGTTAAGTTCGATATTCCAAGTATTTCCAATCAGCGCTCGTCTCAAGCGTTTAATCACGCGCCGGTTTCCCGTTCCAGAGTTCTGTTCCGCGCGCTCCGGTTCGGTTCGGGATCCGCCGTTACTGCGGCTGATGCTACGCCGCTTCTCCGGTGTTGTTGCTATGATACCGCAGACCGAATCCGGTGCAAGTGCTGCAGGATTTGAATAATTGCTTTCTAAACTGTTTAACCCGATGAGCGACGGCGTCCGTGACGCGCGTCAGAGACAGCGCGTTCACCCGACGCGTCGCGTCAAATATAGCCAAGAAATCATATTCATGCGCATTCGGAACATATTCATAAGCAGAACGTCATGCACTAGTCAAAAAGTGGCATGATGCAATAATATGCTCTAGTTCAGTTCCAAAACATTATTTCTCTGAACGTTCAAAATATCCGTTTTTTGTTTAGTTATACGAACATTATGGAGACATTTCATCATTTTGCAATTGCCACGTTTTGAAATAAGTTTAAAAACAATGTCCAGCTAAAACATTTCAGAAAAAACGTTTAAATAATGTTTTGAGAACACGACTAGGCGACTTTGAACAAATGTTCTATTAGCAAACCTCACCAGAACATTCTGTATTTGTGATTAATTATTAGCACTTTCTTCTCTAATGTGAATGACAATAAAACAACAGAAGACTTTTTAGACGCTTCATATTCATACTGGTCTTCAAAAAGTATATATTAGATATTTAAAAGCATTTATTTTATACTAAATATACTTTAAATCTATTAACGCATTTACTGACACATCTCTCGAGACTTGCTGATATAAACATTGTAATTAAACTTTATTTGGAGTAGACTACTACATCCAACAAAACATGTTCAGAACATCATTGTAGCGTGATATTTCTTGTTGGTCTCTTCCTGCGCTAGAGGAAGAATAAATGACCTGCCAAAACAAATATTTTAATGCATGATAAAAATGACAGAACGGTTGATCAACTCATTATAAGATCAACATCATTCCAGAGGCCAGAGATCAACCCAAAGATCAATAATCAGCTTAATCAACTGAAACCAGCCATCGCTGATTAGGACAAGCTACAAATTAAAAAACAATGCAACAAACATTAAAGACTAAATCCAAAAAACAGCAGTCTTCAGTCCGTGATTCTGTGGTTATAGACAGCATTGAGGGTAATGCATTACAAATAATGTGAGTTATGTAATCAGATTACTTTTTCAAGTCACTAAAGTAACATCACTTTAAAATTGACAAGAAAATATGTAATATATAATATCAACTAACTCTGTTTTGAGGTTTCTTCACAGACAGCTGACAGAGCGAGGCTGTTCCTTCAGCCTGAGGCTTATTCATGTCACTTCTGATGTGAAAGGGCAGTTTACAGTCGCCAGAAATAGAACTTATGGGGTTTTTCTGATTAAAAATAAACAAGCAAGCCTAGCCCAGGAGACCAGAAGTAACTAAAGTAATGCAATAGTTACTTTTTTTATGAAGTAATGCAATATTGTAACTAAAAGTAACTTTCCTCAACACTGGTTACCAGTGTGTTACATTACTTTTTAAATCTGTGCAGGGCTTGCTTGTTTGATTTTAATATAAAAAGTTTTATTTTTGGCAAATGTAAAAGCCCTTTCTCACCGAAAGCCTCAGGCTGAAGGAAAAGTAAATTCATGTCTGTACAGTAGAACACAGAAGAAGAAAGTTCAGCACTCTTCAGCAATAAAACAAATGTTAGTTTATCTTGAGTCATTTTTGTTTATTATTAGTATGATTGAATTGGATCATCGAAGGTCACTGGTTAATTAAATGGGATTAAATACATAACGGTGTTTGTAATATTTAACATTTAATTATTGCATGTTTGTGTCACATTCTGAGTTGCTTTTCACTGTTTTTATTCATTTTGAGGAATACTGAATCTGTTTTTTTGTGAGTGAGATGAATTAATGCATGTTCACATTTATTCTAGAAATAAAGTAACATCTTATTATTTCTCTCGACATGCGGACAGGAGAGCTTTCAGTCAATACATGGGAAAAAAGTAACTGATTATGTAACCCGCGTTACTTGTAATGCGTTACCCCAACACTGCTGGTTACAGGTGAGTGTGATTGTAACTTATTTCACGATCAAAGGCCTGCACTTGTAAACAGCAGCATGTTTAATTGCTAACGCGCCACTTTATCTGCAATAATGGCACCCAAAGTGCTTCCTGCAGAAGCTGAGCTCAGGATAAAGATGAAACGCTGCAAACAAACACGGTTCAGGCCGCTGAGATCCTGAGACGCTCATTAAGACAAACCTCGGCCGCCTTTGAAGATCCTACATCTGGCCTCGAGACACAATCAAGTGCAGTGTTTAGGCCGAGCGCGTTTAACAAGCCCCATCTGATTCCCACAGACCCGTGCCATCAAACTCTCCCAGAATCCTCCAGAGTTCAGAGGCCTCGTGACCCCTGAGGTTATTCTCAGCACATGGCCTTCGTTTAACCGCTCACATGGAAAACAGAGGAATGTTTACAACATTCTGCAAGTGCTAAAGGCATCAGACCGGGGCCAGTTGTCACAGGCTCTAGCAGTGCTTTTGTACAATGATATATGTGACCCTGGAGCACAAAACCAGTCATAAGGGTCAACTTTTTTGAAATTGAGATTTATACACCATCTGAAAGCTGAATAAATAAGCTTTCCATTGATGTATGGTTTGTTAGGATAGGACAATATTTGAAAATCTGGAATCTGAGGGTGCAAAAAAATCTAAATATTGAGAAAATCTCCTTTAAAGTTGTTCAAATGAAGTTCTTAGCAATGCATATTACTAATCAAAAATGAAGTTTTGATATATTTACAGTAGTAAATTTACAAAATATCTTCATGAAACATGATCTTTACTTAATATCCTAATTATTTTTGGCATAAAAGTAAAATACAATGTATTTTTGGCTATTGCTACAAATATACCTGTGCTACTGATGACTGCTTTTGTGCTCCAGGGTCACATTTATCTAATTCAGAAAGGTCTAAAATCATGATAATATTGTGAATTCTGTCTCTCTCTCTACACAATAAAACCAGACTGATATATATTACGATGTCTGACTATATAACTCAAGTGGTTGAATTTTACACCGGGGCAAGTTGTCACACATATAACTGGAACCAAAAAGACACTGTAAGCCAAAACTCATGAGGTAATTTGACAAATCTAAACAAATTAATAATAATAGTAATAGTGGAATGTTCACACATATAAACACTGTGTTAATGTATTTTCTTTCCTGCACCATTGACATGATGCACGTTTATGACAGTCATTATGAATAACAGCTAGTTAAAGAAATAATTCACCTAGAATGCTATTCTGGCATCATGTTGTTCCAAACATGCATGACTTGGTTCTTCTGTGAAACACAAAATAACATATTTTGAAGAGTGCGTCAAATGTTTTCACCCCTTTAATGAAAGTCATTGACAACACTGACCCTCACTGACTTTGATTCTATGCAGTAAAACAGAGATAATTTTGTCTTGTTGTGTGTTGAACAGCATGAGGGTGAGTAAATGATGACAGAATGATCATTTCTGGATGTCTGTGTGTTACAGTAAATCTGAGTTTCCCACAGACAGTAAATGAAATGAAATGTGCATTATAATACAGCGACTGAAAGTGTTGAACCATAAACCAACCCAGAGTTTTCCTCAGATCTACTCACATCTGCATCTGGCGTCCAGCGGTTAATCATGAAGGATGAACACTTGAGGACACTGCCAATCACAAAATATCATTAGATTGCACCAAAACCTCCTATCAGAATTAATGCATGTGACTGTATGAGTTATCAATGATATTTATGCACCAGTATCTGTTGATAAATTGTTTTGTTTGAGTTTCACACTAACCCTGATGATTCATTCACATTTCCAGACACAAACACCTCCTTTATTCCCTCTTACTCAGCATCTGCTGCTTTTAAAGTCACCTTATTCATATTTGCATGAAGAGCCCTCGGGTGTTTCCAATCAAACATCAGTCACACTGTTAACGATTACACAACATCATTAATGCCAACAGCCTTAAACCTCATGCAGTAATCAAACACATTTTCTTTAAAACACACTGTTTAAAGAAACTGCTCAGTCAAAAAAAATGAAAATGTGTTGGAAATATATTCATGTATTGTTTATCCGAGATCAGGATGAGTTTGTTTGTTCATCAGGTTTGTAGAAATGTGTCTCAGCAATGGATGCTCTGCAGTGAATGGGTGCCGTCAGAATGAGAGTCCAAACAGCTGATAAAAACATCACAATAATCCACACCACTCCAGTCCATCAGTTAACATCTGGAGAAGACAAAAGCTGAAACAAATCCAACATTAAGACTAAAACACGAGCCCATAATCCATAATAACGCTTCCTCCAGTGAAAAAGTGTTCTGGTCTGAATCAGGAGAGAAATCTGCACACATTACAAGCCAAAACAGTACAAAAATGTCTTAATGATTTTTTTTTTTTTTTTCCAGCTTTTGTCTTCTCCAGATGTTAACTGATGGACTGGAGTGCTGTGGATTATTGTGATGTTTTTATCAGCTGTTTGGACTCTCATTCTGACGGCACCCATTCACTGCAGAGCATCCATTGCTGAGACATTTCTCCAAATCTGATGAACAAACAAACTCATCCTGATCTCAGATGACCATTTTTTGGTCAACTACTCCTTTATCAGCTTCACACACCATAAATGATAACTGGTTTATAAATAAATAAGCTTAACATGATTGATTTCTCCATGACTGCTCATCCAGATGGCTGAGGAACATCTGAAGGTCATGAAGCTGCAGGAACATCAACAAGAACAACATTTACAGTCATCCTCAGATAAACTGCTATCAGGCTGCTTCAGGTTGAGATTCTCCTGCTTTGCTCTGGTCGAGCTGAACTCTATTAATAAACGCGGATAAATCAATGCGTTCTTCACTAATGCTGAAGAGACGTGCATTCGCTGTGAAGACAGACAGACAACATTTCTAGTGTCCTGATGCTCCACAGTGAATAAAACCAAGTGTTGCTCAACAACGTACACCTGTAATTTAATATAAACCCGACACATCAAATATGAACCACTCCTTTTATGTTGTGTTCAGCTGAAATTTGATTTAATTCAGTAGGAACAGAGACGACAGCGTTTGGAGGAGATTTGCACGGTTTATTAGGGAGACTGAGTGAAATCTGTTGTACAAAGTGTGAGTGAGTTTAAGAAAGAGGGTTTATAAATATGTACAAAGCATCTGATCAATAAATCAATCACCATATCTGGATGAACGGACTGAACTAATACAGCAATGCAATGAAACGTCTTCATTCTGCGCTGCGAAACTGAAGGAACAAAAACTAAAACGCACACAAGATGGACGTACATTCCTGACGTTTGGCTACATTAAATAAACACGAGACGGATTCAGCATTGAAATCACACCAGTGTCAAAATTCATAGCAAATATATATATCGTTTGCTTTGTGCATTATAGCAAGTCTTTAAATAATCGTCAGAAAATCCCCTGATGCGAAACCAGATCACATTCTCACAGAGCCATTCACACTAATAAAGTATATTTCATTAAACATAAACAGGGATTGGTCTAATTCTGGGCTCTGCGCGATACATCACAAAAATAAACAAACACTCTTCAATTTAAAACAAATCCTTTTGGCATTTCAAATCGCTCATTTACAATATATTATTATCCTTCCCTGTGCAAACGTACGGTGATTTTGCACAATAAATAAAAGGTGATTCAGCAGGTTCAGCAAAATCATACAGAACTGTACAAAACAGAATAAAATTAGAGGAAGTAACAGAACGGGGACACATCTCTGAGTATTACAGAAGAGTTCAGACACTAACGATCATCCTCTCATCGTTTACTCAAACCCAAATGACTTTCTTTCAAAAGAACATGTTCTTGCTCCAAAATGACACAAAATGAGTTCTCTGAGCTCATATGAATAGTATAAAGTCATTATTGACTGATAATCTTCCTCTCCTCTGAAATAGACTACAAAAGCTCTGATATCAACAGAACTTAAGCTGATTTAGTGCTGGGCCATCATTAATCACGATTAATCGCATCCAAAATAAATTTGTTTATATAATATGTGTGTGTACGGTGTATATTTATTATGTATATACATATATATATAAAGACACACACATACAGTATATACTTTGAAAATATTTACATATATATATATTTATATTCAAATAATTTATATTAGTGCTGTCAAACGATTAATCGCGATTAATCGCATCCAAAATAAGTTTGTTTATATAATATATATGTGTGCGTACTGTGTATATGTATATATATATATATATATATATATATATATATGAAGACACACACATACAGTACATACTTTGAAAATATTTACATGCATTTACATATATTTATATTCATATAATTTATATTAGTGCTGTCAAACGATTAATCGCGATTAATCGCATCCAAAATAAAAGTTTGTTTACATAATATATATGTGTGTACTGTGTATATTTATCATGTATATATAAATACACACACATGCATATATATATATAAGAAAAATAGGCTGTTTATTTATTAAATATATTTATGTATAATATAAAATATAATAATATAAATGTATATACATGTAAATATTTTCAAAATATATACTGTATGTGTGTATTTATATATACATAATAAATATACACAGTACACACATATAGTATGTAAACAAAAACTTATTTTGGATGCGATTAATCACGATTAATCTTTGACAGCACTAATTTATATATAATATAAATATATTTAATATATAAACACAACATTTTTCTCTAATATATATACACATGCATGTGTGTGTATTTATATATACATAATAAATATACACAGCACACACACTTATATTATATAAACAAAAACTTTTTTTAATGCGATTAAACGCGATTAATCGTTGCCCAGCACTAACTTGATCAGAGAGAAATAGAACATTTTCAGTCCTAATTCAAAGCTGATTATACGATACAGAGCTGTTTGTGTCATTCACTTCCATTACACTGAAAACAGCAGCATGTGGTTTTGTGAAAGTCACAGGGGTTTGGTCACGTAAAGAGCGAGTAAACGATGACAGAATGTTCATTAGCGGATGAACTGTTCATTTAGAGTCTCTCACACACACACACACACACACACACAAAAGAGCAAATCCTGTAGTCGCTGTTCACCTGTTTGTGTTTGAGTACAAATAGCACCGTGACTGAGAGAAACCCCTGACAGACGCCGGCGACTGCGTTTGATTGTCGCGTGGTTGAGTTTGAGAAGGAAAGGAGAGGGTTTAAAGGCAGAGCGGGAACCTGACGGAGACGAGGCCGGAGGGTGATTAGCGCTAACGGAGGCGTTCGGGGCACAAAGGTGTAGGAATGCATCGATACAGTAGATTCATCTGTGCTTCATGTGTCTCCGGCCGGCGGCTGCTTCTTATCCTCGGCGTGTTTGAACATCAGGATGGAGTTGTAGATCTTGAGGGCCGGGCCGAGCTTCACGCTCATTATCTTAACGATGTCTCGCTGCGTCAACAGAAGAAAGGCCTTCCCGTCGATTTGCTGGTGAGGGAATCGGCAGAAAACATGTGTTTAACCATCATATACAGCCGCTCTAATGAACACTAATGACACTATCAAATCATAATGTGATCTAAAACTGTATTTACAGTCTCTCTTCCTTGAAAACAGACTGATGCTTACAGATAGTTAAATACATAAATATTCTCTGAAAATGTACTTTTCGGTTTATAAGAAATACATGAGAAAAAAAATAACACTTCTATTGATCAAGGATGCATTAAACTGATCAAAAGTACCGGTAAAGATGTTAGAAAAGATTTCTATTTCAAATAAATGATGTTCTTTTGAACTTTCTATTCATCTGTGAATCCTGAAAAATAAAATGCATCACGGTTTCCACAAAAATATTGTGCAGCACAACTGTTTTCAACATTGATAATAATCAGAAATGTTTGATATTAGAATGATTTCTGAAGATCATGTGACGCTGAAGACTGGAGTAATGATGCTGAAAATACAGCTGCAGATCACAGAAATAAATTACAGTTTAACACATTCACAGAGAAAACAGCTGTTTTACATTAGAATAATATTTCAAATTTTTTACTGCATTCAAATAAATGCAGCCTTTGTGAGCAGAAGAAACTTCTCTCAGAAAAATAAAAAAAGTAATTATTTCAAACTTTAATCTCTCTCATAATTTTGCTTCTCAAGGTAAATTTGTCTTGATTCTGAGGAACTAGGATTAATTAGGAACATTTGTTCACAGTGTGATTTCATGTGAATTTAAAGTGTGTAAGAGAGTAGTGAAAGAGTAAAGTGGTATTTTCTTTGGTCTGTGTTTGATTGAAAGCTTCTGTGGCTGTAAGTGCAGAAAGAATCTCATTTGAAAGTCGTTGACTTGCTCCTCAGCTCCACACGTACCTCCTCTCTGAACTGCTTGGCCTGTTCCTCACAGCCGGGTAAAGAATGGATGAAATCAGCCACCTGAAACACACACACACACACACACACACACACACACACTCGTTTTAGAGGTTCTCAACAGGATAGAATCAAGGTTACATTGTGACGGAATTTCTGCGTTACTTAGCAACTGTAAACAGCTGACGTTACATTACACATATCACTTTATTCTAATTATTAATACATGCAACTATTGTGAACACTGTTGTCTACTGTATCATCATATTTATGTAGCGGATAATTATAAATCAAAACAATTTTACCATGATTAAAGGGGTTTGTGCCTGAGAACAAAAATATAATGATATTACTAATAATATTTTAAAAAATTAGTGCTGTCAAACGATTAATCGCGATTAATCGCATCCAAAATAAAAGTTTTTATTTACATAACGTGTGTTCTGTGTATATTTATTATGCATATATAAATACACACACATACAGTATATATTTTGAAAATATTTACATGTATTTACATTATATGTATATATTTATATTCATTTAATTTATATTATATATAAATATATTTAATATATAAACATAACAGTACATACACAATACTCACACATATACTATGTGAACAAAAACTTTTATTTTGGATCCGATTAATCGTTTGACAGCACTAAAAAAAATCTAAATAACAATATAAAATATATTACACATAATATTACTTGTGTATCATATACAGAAAATTGTTGTGTATCATATTGAAGTAGTGGGTAAATTATTATTATAATTAAAAGTAATTTTATCACGGTTAAAGGGGTCTCTGTCCGAAAACACACAAAAAATAAATATATTAATAAAAATATAATATACAAATAATAAAATATGTAAAAATATAAATTAACAACATAAAATATATATTTATTATAAATAAAATTCCAAAAAATTTCAGCATCAAGTAACTTTATAGCTTTTTATAAAACGCCCACTAAGGCACCAGTGCTCATGAAATAGTAATAATTAATAATAATAATTAGAATAAATAATTCTAATCCTATATTTAAGACTTCTGATGAAACGCTGTTTTAAACAGAATCTGTCAAATCTTAATTTACTGATACAGTACACTTATTGTCAAGTAAAAGCAGCATCTTAGAGACTGATTGTGTGTGAATCTGAAGTGTGATGCAGATCTGATCTGAACGCAGGTAACGCTGATGAAGCAGAAGCGTGTTCTCTCTGCATGAGCAGGTCAGCTGAGGCTTGAGCGAGAGACTCAGAAACCTTCTGCAGCGTCAGCAGAGCTGAAATATCCTGCAGCGTTTACTCGGGAACACACTCAGAAGTGTCTGCTACGCTCAGGGATCTCCAACAAACAACCGTGGCTAAGAATAACCCGTCTGAAGCAACGCCGCAGTCTCTGAAGAACTCCACTGATGTGCTTTTTGACCCTGCAGAAGTTCTCACTCTGAAGCTCACAGTACAATTACAGGAAGAGCGTCTCTGGAGCCGCGCCTGACTTTAATTAAACCCACCAACTCCAGAGAGCATCTTTGGAACAACATTTCCATTTATTATAAAACCGCCGCCAAGATGCAGCAGATCGACCTTCTCTGGTCCTCTCAGCTAATATCCAGAGCATATCTGCATTGATTTCCCAGCAAAAACATCTATATCAGGATGCAGTGATTGCATTAGTGTGACTCAAACGCATCTACAGCTGACTGACAGACAGCAGAATTAACCCACAGAACGTGCCCATAATGGTTATTTATTTTGGGAACCAAATAAGGATGTTTATATAGTTCTGACAAGTGACGTCCATTCATTCAAAGCATATCCTATAAAGGGTGGCGAGAGCGCTGGATGATTACAGATGCACAGCAGGGTAAATGATAACGGAATAAAGAGGTTAAGGGAACATTAGGACAATGTTATCTGAAAGTTAGTAACATTCTGCAAACCTAAAACAAAATTCTATTTCCATGAAGAGAACTATCCAACTGTCCAACCTATACCAACTATGATGGTAGGTTCCATTGAACTCTATTGGTAATGAGGGAACTTGCTTTTGGGAAACGCACCCCTGGTTAACCAAAAACGTTCCCTTAAACCAAATAACTAACATTTCCAGAACATTCTGGGAACAAAAAAAACCAAAAAACCCCCCCCCCTAACATTCTTGGAACGTTCTGGGAACAAAAAATTAACATTCCCAGAACATTATGGGAACAAAAAAAACAAAAAAAAAAAACAAAAAAAAAAAAAAAAAAAACTTACATTCCTGGAATGCTCTGGGAACCAAAAACTAACATTCCTAGAATGTTCTGAAAAAAAACAAAAAAAAAACCCTAACATTCCGGGAACAAAGAAAACTAACATTTCCATAACATTCTGGGAACACAAACTAACATTCCTGGAACGTTCTGGGAACCAAAAACTAACATTCCCAGAACATTTTGGGAACCAAAAACTAACGTTCTGGGAACAAAAAAATGAACATTCCGGGAACCAAAAAAACTAACAGTCCTGGAACGTTCTCAGAACATTCTGGGAACCAGATCTTAAGGCCTGTTTGTTCCCGCTAATGAAGACGCTGCAGATGTGGTTAGTATGCAGTCCTGCAGGGACGGCTGAAGCTTTGCTGTACGGCTGTGAGAGATGAATGCTTGGGCTCTTTATTACCATCACACTCTTTTATCAAAGGGCTTCAAATGAAACATTGGAGCGATCTATAATTCATCCGGGAATCGACTGGGTTTTCATAGAGCACAGGAATAGAACAGGAACTCCTGGCTGGATCATTAGATGTTCTGACCGCAGCGTTTAGGTCACACCATTTACAGTGCTCGTGTTTGTCTGAAATGCTAATGGCTTTCCACAGTTAAAAGACCTCAAACCACAACAGCCAATCAGACGACAGCAGAGCCACACCCTCCTCAGCAAACACGTGGTTTACACTGGGCTGCTTGTACAGAATAATCCAACAGATGAACTAACATTCTGAGAACCAAAAACTAACATTCCTGGAATGTTCTGAGAACCAAAAACTAACATTCCTGGAATGTTCTGGGAACAAAAAAACTAAAATTCCTTGAACATTCTGAAAACCAAAAACTAACATTCTGAGAACAAAAACTAACATTCCCAAAACATTCTGGGAACCAGATTTTATCAGCTGGTAAGGCCTGTTTGTTCATCTGTTTGTTTGTTCACTTCATCTGTTAAATCACACTAATAATCTTGGAACCAAAAACTAACATTCCTGGAATGTTCTGGGAACCAAAAACTAACATTCCTGGAATGTTCTGGGAACCAAGAACTAACTTTCTAGGAACCAAAAACTAACATTCCTGGAATGTTCTGGGAACAAAAAAACTAACATTCCTGGAATGTTCTGGGAACAAAAAAACTAACATTCTGAGAACCAAAAACTAACATTCCTGGAATGTTCTGGGAACAAAAAAACTAACATTCTGAGAACCAAAAACTAACATTCCTGGAATGTTTTGGGAACCAAGAACTAATGTTCTAGGAACCAAAAACTAACATTCCTGGAATGTTCTGAGAACCAAAAACTAACATTCCTGGAATGTTCTGGGAACAAAAAAACTAAAATTCCTTGAACATTCTGAAAACCAAAAACTAACATTCTGAGAACAAAAACTAACATTCCCAAAACATTCTGGGAACCAGATCTTATCAGCTGGTAAGGCCTGTTTGTTCATCTGTTTGTTTGATCACTTCATCTGTTAAATCACACTAATAATCTTGGAACCAAAAACTAACATTCCTGGAATGTTCTGGCAACCAAAACCTTTGAGAACCCAAAACTAACGTTCTCAGAACATTCTGGGAACCAGATCTTGTCAGCTGGTAAGGCCTGTTTGTTTGATCACTTCATCTGTTAAATCAGTAATAATCAGATTGCATTGAGAGTCGTTGAGTGTAACTCCTGGTCATTATTCAGCATTAAACACGCAGCTCTGACTCCATCAATCCCGACTCAATTCCTCAGGAACAAACGAGCCCTTCACTGCGAGTGTTTGCCAATAAATAACGACTCATAAATCCTGCTAACACACCGCAGTACAGCGCTGAACGCCACTCTGCTGCTGCGTTTGCCACGGTAAAAGCAGGGTAAAGCGCAGTAAAGTGCTTTCCATCACACACACAGGAGCCACACTAAGCTGACAGCAGCTCTGAACACACTGTACCGCGGTAATACCTTCTCTAAAGGCCTCTCTGATGCAGTGTATTACTGTGTTCAGGACTGAAAGGAGTTTATAGACCATCACTGACAAAAAACCAGCATTAATCAAACACTCCATTAACAGTAATACTAAACTAACATAATTAGACAATATTTTAATAATCTGAGACTACCACATCAACCAAAACATCTTGTCAATTAATCATAACCAAGTTGCATTGAATTTTAAGCTTGCTAATATGTCATTATACATTATAATAATATTTCACTGTTTTTACTGTATGTTTGATCAAATAAATGCAGCCCTGGTGAACAAAAGAGACTTCTTTAAGAAACATTTTACTGACCCCAAACTTTTAAACATTAGCATATATAGAAAAGAATCTCATTTAGATAATGTACAGTGCCCTCCAGTAATATTGGCACCCTTGGTAAATATGAGCAAAGGCGGCTGTGAAAACAATCTGCATTGTTTATCCTTTTCATCGTTCATTCACAAAATTCCAACCTATCATTGAAGTAAAACAATTGAAAGTGGGGGAAAATTTCATTATGAAATAAATGCTTTCTCTAGTTCATGTTGGCACCCAATTATTGGCACCCAATTATTGCAACATCCTTTTCCCGAGATAACAGCTCTGAGTTTTCTCCTGTAATGCCTGAAGAGTTTGGAGAACACCTGATTAGAGATCAGAGACCATTTTCTTCATCCAGAATCTCTCCAGATCCTTCAGATTCACAGCTTCTTCAGTTCACTCCACTCATTTTCTGTAGGGTTCAGGTCAGAGGACAGGGACAGCCGTGGTAAAAGATTCATTTTTGTGTTTATTTTGATGTTTGTTTTGGATTATTGTCCTGGTGGAAGATCCAAACATGGCCAATTATAAGTTTTCTAACAGAGGCAGTCAGCTTTAGATTTTTTTATCTGTTGGTATTTGATAGAATCCATGATGCCAAGTGTCTAAACAAGATGTTCAGGACCTCTGGCAGAAAAACAGACCCACAATATTAAAGATCCAGCAGTATATTTAACCGTGGACATGGGGTACTGCCAAAAAGCTCTTTTTTCAGTTTCATCTGACCATAGAAGTCATAGAAGCTCTTAATTATTCCCCTGATGGTGGAAATGGGGGTTTTCAATGCTTTAACTCTTTTCTTACAGACACTTTCTATTTTGTGATGCTCAACAATCAGAACTATATTCTCTGGTTTTTCTCATTGTGATGGCTGATTAAGGGAATTTGATCTTTGTGTTCCTCTTATTTATATTTCTGTGGAACAGAAGTCATGGCTGGACAGTTTCATGCTCCTAGTCACCCTGGTGTGCTAAAAAATGTGAATATGAATGGGAATATACTTCAGAGATATTTTACTCATAAGAATTTCTAGGGGTGCCAATAATTGTGGCCAACATTCATTGGAGAAAAACATTTATTTCATCATGAGATTTTCCCCCCACTTTTAATTGTTAGAATTTTGCGAATTTGTTTGAGCGAAAGATCGAAAGTATAAACAATGCAGATTTATTTTCACAGCTGCCTTTGCTCATATTTATCAAGGGTGCCAATATTAGTGGAGGGCACTGTGGATAGTGATAAAACACTGCTTTAACGTGTGACATCATCAGACAGTGGCCTGTTCACCGCTGGGTCCTTGAGGGCCCACGGCTGATATTTACTCAGCCTGTAGCTCAACATGTGTTTATCTCTCCGCTCTGTTCACCTGGTTACCATGGAAACCAGCCCATCATGCGCCCGGCGGCGTGAAGATGCTCGATTTCACCTCCGCAACCCGACATTAGCATGATAAACAGCCCCAAACTACAGCACAGAGACAGCCACTCCACCAAGATACCAGGATGTGTTTATACTCGCAGATCACATGACCTCCAGCCGCTGCGCTCCCATTGGCTGATGTCACATCACATCATTTGCATAAAGCTGTAACATTGTGAAAACTGCAGCTCTGAATGATTTCTGCTGTCAGTATCAATATTTACTGTTGTGATGCCTGATATTATAAAGATACATTGTTTTAAAAAAATATTTAGGCCTAAATGTATGCATTTTATTGCATATAACATTTCCATCCATTTGAATTACAGTTTTTACTACTTGCATCTATTTGATTTAATTTAAATAATTTCTTCAAAATGCATTTATTCAAATAGCTTTGAATTAACTTGAATCAACATAAATCTGTTCATTATGAAAACAATGACATTAATTCAGTTAAAAAAACGGATAACATATGACTAGCTGTGGAACAAGCAATATTCAGTCGGTTTAAATGTATGAGATTGAAACAAATTGGATTTATTGATGATAAATATATAAAGCTGGTTATTGTGTATTTAAAACACATTGAGTTTATTAACACTATTACAGAAATCTGACCCGTTTCATTGATGCATGACTCACAAATATGATCACATTAAGTTTATTAGTTTATGTTAAAACTGTCTAATCGAAATGCATGGAAGTTTTATATGCAATTCAAATACTTGAATCTTACATTTAAATCAGAATATGTTTTTTCGAGCGTATACAAAAATGCAATGTTCACACAATGCCACATTATTTAAGTGAAATCAAGCATATAAAAAGAGATGCATAGACGATGAATTACTTCTTGGAAACTGATCATAAGGTCTGAATAGGAACAAATAAACCCTGATATGTGACCCTTGACCCTTGTCGTAAGTAGCATACTATAGTAATTTATAGTAAATACTATAGTGTTTTTGAACCATACTATAGTAAAGTACTTGAATGTGGGATATTTGTAGCAATAGCCAACAATACATTGTATGGGTCAAAATTATCGGTTTTTCTTTTATGCCAAAAATCATTAGGATATTAAGATCATGTTCCATGACGATACTTTGCACATATCCTACCGTAAATATATCAAAACTTAATTTTTGATTAGTAATATGCATTGCTAAGAACTTCATTTGAACAACTTTAAAGGAGATTTTCTCAATATTTAGATTTTTTTGCACCCTCAGATTCCAGATTTTCAAATATTATCCGATCCTAACAAACCATACATCAATGGAGAGCGTATTTATTCTCACCTCCTGGACGGTCCAGTGGGCGACGCGACTGGCCTGAACGCCGGCCACGCCGGGCAGAAGCTTACAGTGCTGCTCCCAGCACAGCGGCAGGTCACGGCTCGGGTGCGCAGACATGGCCGAGAGGAAGACGGACTGATGCAGCGCCTGCTGGAGACTCTCCACGTTACGCTCTGAAACACACACACACACACACACACCAGGCATTTACTGCAAGAGCTTCAGATCTACTCAACATAAGATCCAAAGCAAGAGTCCACCCAGAAAACAAGATCTTCTGAAGATCCAACGTCTGCATTTGATTGTCGCATTTCACTAGTCGCAGTCGCATGGAGCTCTCAAACTGATCCGAGATCAGCCGTTACACTGCGCTTATACACCACGGTAAAACGAAGGAAAAATGTACGAATATATCTGAACTGAACGCCCATACGCCATCAGAAAGAAAAACAGATTTCCTAGGACTAAACAACATAATTTGACAGTTATAAAATAATAGTGCCACCGAACAAATAATCGCATCCAAAATAAATAGGTGTGCGTACTGTGTATATTTATTATGTATATATAAATACTTACACATACAGTATACATTTTGAAAATCTTTACATGTATATTTTATATTATATATAAATATATTTAATATATAAACATAACATTTTTCTTAAATATATACATGCATGTGTGTGTATTTATATATACACATAATAAATATACACAGCACACACACACACATATATTATTATGTAAACAAAATGTTTATTTTGGAGGTGATTAATCGCGATTAATCGTTTGACAGCACTAATTAATATCATATATAAATATATTTAATACATAAACATAACATTTTTCTTAAATATATACATGCATGTGTGTGTATTTATATATACACACATAATAAATATACACAGCACACACACACATATATTATTATGTAAACAAAAACTTATTTTGGAGGTGATTAATCGCGATTAATCGTTTGACAGCACTATAAAATAATTATAATTATTGATGACAAATTATTTTTCAGAAATAGTGTTTAAAAAAATAACATTTCAGTGCAAAATGTTGGTAATTCTGCTTAACTTCTGAAAGTTAAATATTTCAAAAGATCTGAAGCTTAAATTGGACAAAAAAACAAAAACTGGTGTACTGTAGGATTTACTTTTAAAACACTGTAAATTTTCAAATTTCACAAATAATTACAAAACAAATTTTGAAGCAGAAAGACTGAAATAGTATTTTCTCATAAAACATGCTACAAAAATAATTTTTTACAGTGATATTTTACTGAATTATTCTGGGTTGTTTTTGTTGGAGAAAAGATGGTTTAAGAATTTTACTGTATTTATTTATTTAGATAGTTGTTGTTTGGAAAAATGTATAGAAAATGAATGATGAATTTGAAAATATCTTACGTATTATATGTTAAATGATCTGACATTTCCAAAGAGAAAATAACTAAAATATAAATAGTGCAAAAAACAGTTCCTGTTGAGCAGCAGCTTTAGATGAAGAGACATAAAACACGAGTGAGTGTTTATGTTTTCAGCGCAGTAACAGACACAAACAATGTGCAATAATTGTATTTTATTAGGTAATGTGCAATATATATATATATATATTTTTTTAATAGTGTAAGATTATTTTTTAGGTGTTTAGTTAGGTAGATGTATCTGTGTGCATGGATTGAATTGTGGTTGCTGCTGTAACAATATAATTTCCTGTGAAGGATTAATAAAGTATTTTAATAATAATAGTAATAATAATAATAAACAGCTGCCACTCGTGTTTGGGCTCATTTGATTCTAAAGGGCATTTCTACCAAAATAAAGCACGTTCTGTCTGATTACGGGGTTCAGAAGCGTTTTTATGTGTTCGGATGTCAAAAAACAAACAGCTCTGAGCTCTCGCTCGCTGAGGTCTCCCCGGCGTCTCGCTCTGATGTTCCTGGCAAGAGCGGCGCGCTTGAGACGCCGCGAGGGTTTGGCCCTTCACGCTCCGCTGAGGACGATCTGACCACACAAACGGCTCTAAAGGGACCAAAAGAGCTGCTAAATGAACGCCGGGGATCCTGCTAATCAGCTCAAACCGGGACGAACGAGAAAACAGAGGTCAGTGCAAGAGAGATTAATATTACAGTCTCAATCAGGCCTAATATTGTAAAGTAAGAAGGTGAAGGTCCATACATTGTGCATTTTTAGTAGATTTAAAACATTCTATAGTAAAACAAAATGTACAAGATGAGTGTTTCTCTTCATCAGGTTTGTAGAAATGTGTCTCAGCAATGGATGCTCTGCAGTGAATGGGTGCCGTCAGCATGAGAGTCCAAACAGCTGATAAAAACATCACAATAATCCACACCACTCCAGTCCATCAGTTAACATCTGGAGAAGACAAAAGCTGAAACTAATCCATCATCAAGACGCTTTTAATGTCAAAAATCTGAGTCCATAATCCATAATAACTCTTCTTCCAGTGAAAAAGTGCATCTGCTGTTGTCTCTCACATCAAAATCCAGCCACATATTTGTTTAGAGCTGTTTTGTCTTGTAAATGCTGCTTGATCTGTGCAGATTTCTCTCCTGATTCAGACCAGAACACTTTTTCACTGGAGGAAGAGTTATTATGGATTATGGACTCTATGTATTTGAGTTAAAAACGTCTTAATGCTGGATTTGTTTCAGCTTTTGTCTTCTCCAGATGTTAACTGATGGACTGGAGTGCTGTGGATTATTGTGATGTTTTTATCAGCTGTTTGGACTCTCATTCTGATGGCACCCATTCACTGCAGAGCATTCATTGATGAGACACATTTCTACAAATCTGATGAAGAAATAAACTCACATTTTCATTTTTAGGTGAATTGTTCCTTTTACACCAATCGAGAAACGAAATCTCATGATGATGTTTTCTGAAATAATTCAGTAATTCTCAAACATCAGATCTCGGACTGAGACACAAATGCTGAGGAGCATCATGGGGTGCCGGCGCACAGGACACGGACATCATGAGATCGATGCGAGACAGACACACACACAACACACACACACACACACACACACACACACACACACACACACACACACGTGTCGCTGTGTTTCTGCAGGCGGGTGTTTGGTATGATGATATTGACTCTGATCCACGTTGCCACCTGTGTCCCGTTACACAAGCCGTTGCCATGGCGATTGTCACAGTGCATCGTCGTCTGAGCAACTGTTTGCAATCTGTTGTGTCACATGATCAGGTGAGATCAGGTCTGATGACGAGGACGCGAGCGGACGGCGCCACTAACGATTAGAGTCTCACAGCTCACACACCACCGCGGGACGCAAAAGAGCAGCACAGCAGAGAGAGAGAGAGAGAGAGAGAGTGTGTGTGTCTGTGTGTGTGTGAGAGAGATGAGTCCACACACACACACACACACACACACAGATGCAACAGAGCAAAAGCAAACGTCTGATCCAACAGAAATGATGCTTTGATTTTCTATTCTGTTAAAGCTCTAGAAAAACACAACAGAGAGAATCTCACAATAACATGACCAGGGTACATTACATCACAACAGGAAGAAGAAGAAGAAAGAGAGGAGGAAGACAAGGAGAAAAAGGAGAAGAGGAGGAAGAATAGTGTTTGCATTATTTAACAAACATTTTTCAAATTCTCATGCAAAATAAATCTCATTACTGTAAAGTCATGTAAAATAATGATTGTTTTTGCTGCTTATGTTTAAAAAAAAATACTATCTAGTTTTTAACTAACTTTTTTGTTTTAATTGATAATTCATAGAAAATTATTACTATATTATTTTATCATAAATTAATCATTATTCTCAATGGGTTATTTATTATAAATACTCTCTCTCTCTCTCTCTATATACAGTGTGTGCCGAATTATTAGGCAAGTTGATATTCTGGTCATATTTTTTTCCAAGAACATTTGACCAATTCCAAACCACATCAGTCTTAATAACTACTATTGACTTTGTATTTAATCATTTATAAGTGATATATAATTGTCCATGAAGGCTGGAAGTCAAAAACTTCTTATATTCAGGTGTGCCGAATTATTAGGCAGGTTTTCTTTTACAGATAAAATGAGCCAAAAAAAGAGATTTAACTCTAAAATTGTTAAATGTCCATGAGGAGGATGCAATACTAATGCAATAATAGAATTTGCAAAGCTAGGGCATGACCACTGGGCAGCGAAATGCTCATTGGATCAGCAGAGTCAGAAAAAACAGGTGGAGAAGAAAAGACACACGTTAACTGCAAAAGAATTCAGAATTAAGGTGAAGAATTAGGTGAGAAACCATCAGGAACCGTTTAGTCTCCAAAACCTAAAAAACCCATTTCAGAACTGCACGCCGAGCTTCCAATAGTAATGTGTCAGCTTCAGAGATTTTGCTTGGGCAAATAGATCCAAAATGAACCACCTAATAAGAATAACATGCTGAAGCTGTGAAATACATGAAGACTGATTTTTCATATTTTGACAGATAAGTTGTGAGTTCCTGAGTGACCACTGTTTGAAAGAAATCATCTTCCAGAATCTGCCAGTAAGTTTTAGAGCTCATTTTTAGTCCATCTCCTATCCTGAAATGTCTGTCTGGCAGAAATTGACTAAAATATTCAGAACTTACTGGCAGATTTTGGAAGATGATTTCTTCAAACAGTGGCACAAGAGGATGTGATGCTGGTCCTTCAAGAGTCACTCACAACTTATCTGTCCATAAAGCCTATGAAAAAGCAGTCTTAATGTATTTCACAACACTTCACTGCGTTATTCTTAGTTATGAGGGCCATTTTAAAGAATTTTTACCCAAGCAAAGTCTCTGAGAACCTGACACATTGCAATGGAAACCCAGGAAGGTTGCAGTTCTGGAAAATGATGGCGCTGGAGACTAAATGGTTCCTGATGGTTTCTCACCTAATTCTTCACATTAATTGAATTTTTTTGCAGTTAACGGTTCTTCTTCCACCTGTTTCTTCTGACCCAAGGACCCAATGAGCATTTCGCTGCCCAATGGTCATGCCTTAACTTTGCTAATTTTATTATTGCATTAGTATTGCATCCTTCTCATGGGCATTTAATAATTTTTTTGCTTTTATTCTTGAGTTCAATCTCTTTTTTTGGCTCATTTTATCTGTAAAAGAAAACCTGCCTAATAATTCTGCACACCTGAAATAAGGAGTTTTTGACTTTCAGCCTTCATGGACAATTATATATCACTTATAAATGATTAAATACAAAATCAATAGTAGTTATTAAGACTGATGTGGTTTGGAATTGGTAAAATGTTCTAGGAAAAAAAATATGACCAGAATATCAACTTGCCTAATAATTCTGCACACACTGTATATATATATATATATGAGAATAAATACTCAATTTCTTTTTATAGTGAAATATTAAATATATTTATATTAATATTTTATATAAAAAATTATTAATATTATATATCTTTTTTGCTTTTATTAAATAAGTATTAATTAATAATCAAATCATTAATAATAATAATAATATTAATAATCTAATTAATTAATTAAGAAATGTTATGAATTATTAGCAACAACAATAAAAATAATAAAAGTAATAATAATAATTATTATTACTATTATTATTATTATTATATAGTCATATTTACATATAAATCAGTTTGTGCAGCCCTACAAACAAGCACAGCAAACTTGGATTTAAAAAAAAAAAAATCTAACTGCAAATGCAATTTTTATTGGGACAATCAATCAATATTATTCTTATTATTTTACTATCTATGTAGTAATATAATGCAGCCCAAACACTTTCAGTTATTTTTGCTTCCAGTCTGTTATGCTGGTTAATATTGCAAATTACTATTTGTTATATTATTTTAATGTATTATCATAATTATAAACACACTGGTTTGCAGTGCAAAAAGTTTTACATTTTACTGCACTGTTTTATTATTGTAGTTACTATTTATAGCGGCTAATATATCAGAAACCTGAAATGTTCACATGAAAATAACAGCAAAAATAAGGTGGATCAGCAGAGTAATGTCAGCCAGCAGCTCATTATTACTGAATAAATCCCGTCAAGAGCTAACGACCAGCTGACTGCACATCATCCCTCAGGTATATAATATCTAGCTAAAATAATGTAATCATTTCACATCATTTGGAAAGATTTTCATTAAAGTTTGTTATATAGACCTTGCCATTCACATCCCTCAATAATACACTCCCGCAGGCTTTTATTTCATAAGAGCGAGCATATTTCCACAGAGCGAAGCCATTCATCTGTTATTCTTCAGAAGAGTTTGACGCTCTCTAAATGCTGCGCCGAGTCTCATTATAACCGTCCTCCAACACTGCAGACGCTCGTTATTTCACTTCTCCAGTAAACGCCTGACGAGCAGATTCTGATTCTGAGCAAATCAATGGAGCTTCAGCATCGTCTGACCTTCAATATAATCACTCTCCAGATGAACCATCATCAGGCCTTTCTACAGCAAACAACATCACCACCATCACAGGCAGCTGAGATATATATATATATATATATATATATAAAAACAAGATTTTAAAAAGCAAAATTAATCAAAAAGGCAAAGAAAAAAAGACAAAAACAATGATAAAGGTAAAGAAAAACTAAAAAACAAAAAAAACAAAAAGGAAAGAAGACCATTTTTAAAATTTGAAAAAAATAAAACATCACAAAAATTAAAAGAAAAGAAAAATTAGAAAGGAAAAGAAAAAAGTGAAAAAAAAGGAATAAACCATAGAAGAGAAGGAAAAAAAGAAATAAAGAAAAAAGCAAAAAGAAAAACAATGAAAAAAGAAAAAGAAGAAAGAAAAAGCAAGCAAAAAGTAAAGTAAAATACCAGAAAAATGAAAGAAAAAAAACAATGAAAAGGAAAAATCTCTTTAAACACAATTGAACTATGTCTTTAAAACAGAGTAAAAGCCAAACTCACTACACAGTGTCCTGTATTTGAACCCTACAGATGATGAATAAACAGCGGAGTGAACTGATCTGGTGTCTTCTGATCATCACACAGAAGAACCGGATCCTGGAGACCCCAGCTCCCCGATCGAAGATCACAGGCATCAAACGCTGCTGAACACATCTCCGTTAAACTCACCCCGCTGCCATTTACAGCTAATTACAACCTAAAGCCTTCAGCGCTCAGCTCTCACAGGAATATGATGCTCAGCTGTAAACGTTTAGAGTCCGAGGAAGATCTGAGAGAGATCAGCCGTCCCTGGACACCATCATCTGCTCCTCGCTGAAGATCCAGCAGAACCAGGCCAGAACCAGCATCTCAGCGGGACAAAACCAGCCCAGAGAGCTCCTCTGAACCAATCACTGCACTAACGAAATATCTGCAGCCATTACCTGTGCTTCTGTCACTCCAGAACACTTCAAATCAAAACAATTACAAATATATATAATAAAAGCATTAAAATAAATACATAATCGCATCCAAAATAAAAGTTTTTGTTTTTGTAATATATATTTATTAGGTATATATAAATACACACACATACAGTATATATTTTAAAAATATTTCCATGTATACATTTATATAATTTATATTGTATATAAATATATTTAATATCCAAATATAAAACTTTTCTGAAATATATGCATGTATGTGTTTGTATTTATATATAAATAATAAATATACACAGTACATACACATATATTATGCAAACAAAAACTTTTATTTTGGATGCAATTAATCGCGATTAATCATTTGACAGCACTAATAAATAATAATAATAATTCTAAATATTAGTTGAGATGAACTAATAATAAAAAACTTCTAAACCATTTTATTAATCTTAAGTAATTTCAACATTTACTAATAAATTATTAAAATAGCATTTTAATACATTATTAGAATTAGCCAACTTTAACAAAGATCAATAAATACTGCAACAAATGTATTGCTATTAGTTAATATTTATTGTAACGTCATTCTTTTAATTAAAAGTCTTGATAAATGAGGAAAACCCATTTAAAACAGTCATTTCTGGACCTGGAAAAGTCTTAGAAACCTTAATAGGCATTTTACAACAAATGCACATTTTTTTCTAACTATGCTAAACTCTAAAATATTTTATCTGGTAAAAATTGTGAGTTAAAAAATATATTTTGACAAATTGTTCTCCAGCAATCACTGTAATTATAGAGCATTTAAATAGAGTCAGAAACACTGAGAAGCACTGCCAATGGAGTTTCTGAACACCTGATCTGAGAAATTACCAAAACAAAATTGCTAAAACTTAATTAAAATGAGAATTCAAAACATAAAAATAAATACTAACGCACTAAGCCAAAGCCCAGCGGCTTCTGAGAAGTTTTCTATTTTAAAAAAATTAATCAGTTGAGCCCAATTAGACATGAATATTAAAATATAAGATCAGATGATTTATCAAGTTATTATTATTTTTAAGTTTAGATATGTAAGGCAGAAGGCCATGTGCCAGAAAATATACTTTATGGGGGTTCAGAGTTTTCCTCTTGAAGTCTTTTTATATTTAACTTAATCAAAACGCTCTCATCATGAGCAGAAAACAAAGTTGACTAGCACTTTCAATGTTTATGTTGTCTTTTCTTGTCATCTACATATAATTCTCCCAATTTTTAATAATTATGTTTATTTTAAAATGCTCTTTACATACTGATCAATAATGCTAAATGTAGATGAAAAAATGTCTTGTCTCAAACCTGGTCAGAGTCATATGTAGCCTAGTCTATGTATGAAAAGTAAAAATAACTATATTTGCAGCATTGTTGCTTTATTCAGTTTTTTAGCAAAAGTATTGATCTATTTTGCTGCTCACTGTGTTTCTTTAGTGTCTTTATAGAGAAGATCACGAGCTCGTCTCTCAAGCATCAGTAAATGAAGGAGCGAATGCTTCAAAACAGCTCATTTCTTTATGAATCACATCTAGATGAGACGTTTAACAAGAGTAAAGTCTTCACTCAGTCTGAAACACTCAAGCAGGTTTAAACGCTCACCTGAAATAACGCTGCTCACATCAATGTCGTCCTCCTCATCCTTGATTCGCAGATACTTCGTGGACTGAGAGAGTCTGAAAAGAAAGAAAAAATATAAAAACAATTCCCCACACACACACACACACTCGCACACTCTCATACACTCACACACACACTCACACACTCGCACGCACGCACGAACGCACGCGCACACACACACAGGTCCATATATATTTGGACACAGGCACAATTTGTATTATCTTAGCTGCTGACCAAAACAGATTCAAGTTAGAGTTATATAATGAATATGGGTTAAAGTGCAGACTCTGAGCTTTAATTTGAGGGATTCTCATCAAAGTTGGAGGAAAGGTTAAAGAATTACAGCTCTTTAATATGTACCTCCCTCCTTTTTCAAAGGACCATGAGTAATTGGACAGTTGACTTTCTTGGACAGATGTGGGCTATTCCTTCACTATTTCTACATTAATTAAGCAGGTAAAAGGTCTGGAGCTGATTCTAAGTGTGTCGTTTGTATTTGGAAGCTGTTGCTGTGAACATCATCATGCGGTCAAAGCATCTCTCCGTACAAGAGAAACAGAGGATTGTTAGGCTTCAGAAACAACACAGATCCATCAGAGAGAGAGAGAGCAGGAACATTAGGAGCCAAATCAACAGTTTGAGACATTCTGAGAAAACAAGAGTGCTCTGGTGAACTCGGAAACATAGAAAGACCTGGACATCCACGGAGGACAACAGTGCTGATGATCAGAGAATCCTCTCCATGGTGAAGAACAACCCTTTCACAACATCCAGCCCAGAGAAGAACACTCTCCAGGAGACAGACGAGTCTACAATCAAGAGAAGACTTCACCAGAGGCTTCAGCACAAGAGAGATTAAACATCTCAAACAGCCAGAGCACTTCTGGAAGAGCATTCTGTGGACGCTGGAATTAAGATCAACCTGTTCCAGAATAACTGGAGGAAGAAAGCCTCGTAACAGCTGATGATCGAAGAACACAAACACGGATCAGTGTGATCATGAGCTGCATGACTTCAGTGCTGTTTAGAGATGATGAGACAGAAGTGTTTAGAGATGATGAGACAGAAG
>JAFVLL020037023.1:0-20601 GCA_021397915.2 Tor tambroides | reverse complement strand
ATTCATACATGGTTATTCTATTTACTAAAATTATATCATATTAGTTATAGGCTATCATATTAGTGTACAATGTTTTATAATAATTATTTATTCTATTTAGTATCCATTTCATTCATTTAACATATTTAATATTGGGGGCATCCAAGTTAAGTGACATATTTGAACCTTTTTCTTTTTAAAAAGTGGCACAGTAGTTACTTTCCCTGGTAATTAGTTACTTTTATAATGATGTAACTCAGTTACTATTTGTGAGAAGTAACTAATAACTATAACTAATTACTTTTTTAAAGTAACGTGCCCAACACTGCCGATTTCTGAAAGGTTGACTCTTATGAATCAGTTCTTTTAGTAAATCAAACTTATACTCTGCAGCCAGTAGTGTAGTCCAATTCCTGAACGAATGACTCTTATGTGTCGACTCTTTTTAGTGAATTCGAAACACACAGTGCAATAGTCCAATTCCTGAAAGAATAACTTAAAAATTGGTTCTTGTTGGTGAATCAACCCCATACAGCATAAGTGGTGTTGTCCAATCCCAAATGAATGACTCTAATGAACCGATTCTTTTTAGTGAATCAACCCCATGTAGCGCAACTAATGTAGTCTGATTCCCGAACGAAAGAATCATATGAACCAGTTCTTTTTAGTGAATCATACTTAGATCAGTAGGTACTGACAGGTTAAAGATACACATTTTATAAATGTCGGCTAATTTATTATTTTAACACACTTTTTTCTTTGTTCTTTTGTTTAGTCTTTGTTGTTTAATATACCATAAAATTCAGTTTTTTGATTGCATTTATCTTGCCAGAAAAGGAAGGTAATTAAATCTGTGTAAAGACATCTTTTGCAATAACTGTTTTTTTTTTTACTTTATTTTTATTTTGAACCACAACATTGCATGAAATACAGTGTCACAATTTAACATGTTAGTCCATCAAATTCCAGCAACATTGACAATTATTCAGTCTTAATTATATCAAACATGTTATGCAGAAAATGAAAACATCCAAGAACACCTAGTAAGACCAAAGATGAACAGAAAGAAAAAGAAAAAGAAAGAAAAAGAAATAAATAAACAAACAAACAAATAAAAGGGGTAAAAAAAAATTAAAGTGGATAGAGAAGAGGGATGACCGTGCTTGTAACTATATAGCTGATTATTGAAATATTAACGGCATAACAGGGGCCCACCTCCTTAGAAAATTTGTTTTTTGAAGTTGCAATGCATATGTGATTTGTTCCATTTCATACAGGTCCCACACTTTTTGAATCCAGGCATTGTATGATGGAGGGTCAGGTTTTAACCATCTGCATGTAATGCACTTACTGGCTGTGGCAAGTAGGCAATAATTGTTCTTGAATTTATTGAGGAAATCATTTGATTATTTGGCAATGGAATAGCATTTCTTTTTCGCAAATATTTATTCCTTAAAAGTGCTAAAAGAAGCCTTGATTAAGCCGTTGAGAAACCTGAATCGTTCAAATTCTTTACTATTCCCATTTCTATACTACCAGCTGAAGGTCAGTCCAGCATTGTTGCTGTGTCAATTCAGTTTGTTCAGAAGAACTGTGGTGAAAAGCTCTCCTGGAGTGGTGTTGTGCTTTTGTAACATGGCTATTCCTTCAGAGAGGGTGAAGACAAATAGATAGCTGTCACTCAACCTTTGTCCCGAATGTCTTGTACAAGCAAAGTCCTGCGCCGTAGCAATCTCGCAATGTCTGTCTTACAGTGGCTGCTTTGGCACTGAATTGTTCAAATCGTATAGTAAAAGAACAGAAAAGGACAAAGATGAAATCTTGGCTGTGATGATGACAGCTAGAAAGGGCGAGGTAAATTGTCAGTGAAGGAGAGACGAGAAGGGAAGGAGGGGGGACTAGAGAATGAGAGGAAGAGAACAGGTTCATAAAACACAATCAATCCACTTTGGCCTGGGCTCAATTATCCCAATCAAGGTTAATTCTTTTGAACCTGAGCAACGTTAAAGGGCACGAATACAAAGGAGAGAGTGGAATGTAGAGAGGACTTACTAGGGGAAGGGGGACACAGTGATGGAAGACCATAAATCAATGATTTCTATTCAGAGGCACTCAGATCAACGTTTTGCTGAGGAGGTCCGTCTAGAATTGTGACACCGATTGCCCGAGCTATTGATTGACACATTCACTTTTTAATCTTCCAGGCTTCATGAGTGTCTGTGCACGTAACAACCATTCAGACCATTCTAGATGAGAAATAGTGAGTGAAAACTGTAGACTTTTGTTTTAAATTTTTATTTATAAAGTTGTACTTTGCAGCAGGGTCCAATACTCTGAAAGTACGTTGAAAATTCCCTTAAAGGGATAGTTCACCCAAAAAGGAATATGCTGTCATCATTTGCTCACTCTCAAGTTGTTCCAACCTATATGAGTTTCTTTCTTCTGCTGAACACAAAAGAAGATATTTTGAAGAATGTGGGTAACCAGTTTCTGGTCCCAATTGACTTCCTTAGAATTTTTTTATCCGCTCTAAGGAAGTAAATGGGGACCAGCTGTTGGGGAACAACTGTTTGGTTACCCACATTCAAGACTGTCAAAATATCATCTTTTATGTTCAGCAGAAGAAAGCAACTCATACAAGTTAGTAAGTAAATGAGAGTAAGTAAATGACGGAATTTTCATTTTTGGGTGAATCTCTTTAAACTTGGATTTTGAAACATTTAAAATCTAATTATTGTGTAAAATGAATAAGAAATATTGGTAACACTACTTAAAGCCTTTATGTATAATGCATTATAAAGGGTTATTAAAGGTATAATGCCTTATAATTATTCATAATGTGCATTGTAATTAATGATATCTTCTTGTAAATAATTACAGCTGAATTTAAAATGCATAGTTTATAAGTGTTATAATGCATTAACTGTGGTTACAATTATTCATGAGATTGTACAATGCATTATAACGTGCATTACAAGGCATAATTAATGCATTAAAATGACTTTTATAATGCATTATACAAAAAGATGATCAGAACATGATCATCAGGTATGACACAAACTTATGTTCATGCACATATTAAATACTAAGAAAGTTGCACAAATTTTTCTATTCGTTTCAATGAAATTGATGTGCTGATTATATCATTTGTAATGAAAAAAAAACTGTATTCAACTGGAAAAATGCATCTCTAGTCTCAGACTTTTAAAACCTGCTATGTTTGCAATGTGATATATTTGATCAATGACTTAGTATTCAGTATATTTCAGGTTTGTGCATAGTTAATTAACATTTTTATCCATTTTTAGTGGCATGGACAAATTGGTATTTGCAATGTAGAGTAAAAAACAAAACAAAACAAGAACCCACAAAAATCTCAGAAATTGTGTTGGTATTAATCCAGGATCCTTCTTGAATTCCGTCCCCTACTCAAACACACACCTCTATAAACACCAGGATAAAGAGGCCAAAATGAAAAAAATGCTGTCGTGCAAAGTTACATGAAGGACATCAGACAGGCCGAGCAAGCCGATGGCAGAGTGACAGCCCCGTGCGATGGCTCTGACTGATAAACGCTAACCTGCAAATGAAAGGCTCTTCAGCCCCCATCATCCCCTGTCACAATGCAATTACTCTACAGGGCGATAGCAAGATAGAGGCTTGCAGGCAAGCAGATAATAAAGCTATTGACTGATGTGACTTAATGATTAGAATGTAAGAAAAAAAGAACATAAGGACAGAAAAGCGCCAGCAGATCGTCAGGATTTGTGACCGCTTTTCCTCACCGACACAGATACAGTTCAAGCCAGATGAACAATCCTATCGGAGCATCTAAATATGTCCTGCTGCACTGAGCTGAATATGAGTGAGCCAGATAGAGGGGGCGAAAAAATACGTTGGACTTGAGGATCTGTGTTTAAGTGTTTCATTGTGTCCTTCAGAGAGCTTTTGACTTTGAACTGTTGAGCGCTGCTCCTCCTCATCCTCCACTCCCTCCTTGTCATGTATTTACACTCAGAGGAGAGACTGAAGACGTAAACGTGTAATTAGTCTCCATTGTTGTCTTTGCAGATTAGGAGCACCGTCGGAGCATGTCGTTTGAGGGGGCCGTAAGTTTGCAGCGTGATTGGCTGAAGGGGGGCTGGTTGGGGCACCCTGCCGAGGGCAGAAATAGTGTTTCCCCCAGGCGTAATTTTAGTGTAGTGAGTGTGAATAACAAGTGATTATTAATCAGAGCCCGGCAGTGTGATCACAGCTTCCTCTCTGAGAGCTCAGGGGTGATGTTCAAATTCCCTTTACTCAGTGAGGAACCGTGATGGTTTAGAGTAAGCAAGGTTTCGATTGAGAGCGGGCTGAAGCGGAATGATTGACAGGTGGCCTGGGAACGTTTGTGTGGGGAAAAGGCTTTGCTGTCGGTTTTGATGCTGTGACGCTCTGATTATGTGACATATTTTGGCCAAAGGCCACTAGGGAAGTGCATTTCTGCCACCCCGTTGGTGCCCGGGGGGCATCTTTCCCCCCCTGTAGCACCCGAGAATGACACTCATCAGATGGTCCCTGTAACAAAGGATATTGCATCACGTCAATTCCCCTCTGGTCTGATGTGACAGCAGTATTTCATTGTTTTAAACAACTTCATGCATCAGTAGTCAGGGAAGAACTGGCGATGGTGGCAAAATATGACGATTACGTAGAGCCAACAAGAAAGAGGAACGAGTAGGAGGAAATAAACTGTATTTTTTTCTCACACATGCACAGATGTTTTGTACCTTCCATCTGCTCAAGGGTTAGATGATTTGGCGTATGAGTCATTTTTGTTTCTTTAGTGTGAAGGACATTGGCCTTGGCTTTCCTGTGAAAACCTGCTATTGTGGTGGTGCTCCAAGTACATGTGAAAATGGAAAACTATACTAGAGAGTTTTAGACACATGAGCTGCCTCTAGAAAATGCAAGCTGTTTTTTTTTTTTTTTTGAGGAAATTTGTTAAAGAAATATTCCAGGTTCAATAGAAGTTAAGCTCAATCAACAGCACTAGAAAAGAAAAAACAGAATCTAGGTTACATTCTTAAAAATAAATGTTCTTTACCGGCATGGTTCCATAAATAAAGCAAACGGTTCTTTATAGTGCAAAAAGGGGAGTAACTAGTTACATGTAATGGAATTATGTAATTTAATTACAAAATAAATGTAACTGTAATCTGTTACAGTTACACACTGTAAAAAATGATCATGATTTTAATGGTAAAAAACTGTGAAAATGCTACAGTAAAAAACTGTTAAATGGTTAACGGTAAGTTCCTGTAAAATTTACAGGGAAAAATCATAAACTGACGTTCCCAGAATTCCCTGCATTGCATTTCAAATTCTGTTTGAACTTGACGGTTTTTCTTTGAAATAACTATGTTTCTTCTTAGTTTTTTCTTATCAGTTATGTTTATTAGGGTTGTATGTTACATCTAATGTTGTTAAATTAATGTTTATAGCAGATTTCAGTTAAATGAGTCTCACCATGATGGTGTTTAGTGCTTGTGTGAATGACACTGTGCACCTTCTATATATGCTATTATTTAAAAGCTGCTTGTGATGGGCTTTGGTTCCTCATGTGACTTTCTCATCACCACCTGCATTTCGTGGTTATCAGTGTGTTTCAAAGGTACAAAACAGATTTCAGTACTTTAATAGGTTGGTATATTAACATTATATCAGTTAAAGAAATTACGGTATTTAACTGTAAATTTAAGTTAAAACCGTAAAACCTAAAACGTTGTTACCGTATTTTTTACGGTAGAATTCCGGCAACCACAGCTGCCAGTTTTTTACCGTAAATTTTTACGGAATTTTTTTTACAGTGGAGAGAAAAAAAATGTGTAATTAAATTACAGTTACTTATGAAAATGTTAACGATTACAAAGGTGGGTTACATCTGAATATTTTCACACACATACAGATTTGATTGATTTCTTTACAAAATCACAGTGACTGCTTTAAATTATGAGACAGCAGTGTTACAGGAGTTTAGGACACAGAATGTGACACATGTTCATTTGGTAACTGTTTTATTTCCTATTTGGGTTTGGGTCCTATTATTTTTTAAGATTAACTGTTTTTTTTTCTGTTTTTTTAGATGTCAGTGTTTCCTGTCATAGCTATGCAAAGATTTGATTTCAAAAACAGTATCATAGATTTTAAACTATATCTTGTTATGATCTTTATTTAACTTCAGAACGATCTCAAAGTAAAAACAGGTGCTGAAGTCTGATTTTGTGGTGGCTGTGCATTAAAATTACATTTTTTATAATCTTAATTCAAGTGAAGAAGGATTTTGAAAGTCTGACAGTAGTCAATGTTGAGTATTACTGTGAGGTTAACCCTGCCTGCTTTAAATGTTTGAAAATGATTAACAGCTTAGAAAAATTTAGAAAAAAATGTAGAAAAGTGATTAAAAAGTAATCAAATATAATCAGTTACATGACTTTAAATAAGTAATTTAAATAGTTACACTACTTATTACATTTTAAATAGGGTAACTTGTAATCTGTAACCTATTACATTTCCAAAGTAACCTTCTCAACACTGATTAAAACAATGTTTTTTACACTAAGAAAAATAATCATTCTTTTAAGAACTGTTCACTGAAAGGTTCTTCAGATAACCCAAAAATGGTTCTTATGGCATGACTGCAAAACACCCCTTATGAAACCTTTATTTTTAGAAGTGTACAGTGAGGGACTTGCAATGGAAGTGAATGGAGCCAATCCATAAACAATAAAAAAAACTAAATAGTAAATCCACAAAACATTTATCCACAAAACAATACTGTATTTGTTAACATGATTTTAGTGTAAAAATATCCAATTGTATTATGCACAATATGCATCCAATATATTTTTTATTTTTATTTAATTTAATTTTTTTTTAATTTTTTTTTTTTTTTTTACAATTTTACAACTTCATTGCCATTATAATACTCCAAAAAAAAAAAAAACTAAAAAAAAAAATGTAAAAATTAAATTTAAAAATTTATTTTAATGCCTAAATCTCTCAAAAGACCTTAAAAATGTTTTCAAAATTGTTTAAAAAAATCATCATATTTTTAACAACATTATGCCACAAATACTTTTAATTTGAGCTGAACCCGGAAAATTCCTTTAATGATGTTATAATGGAAATTAAATATCAGATTCATATCATTTATGTCAATTGATATGCTTGAGAAAGACCTAAAACACAATACACAAGTCATGGTTGAGATGTAAACAAAGCAGAGCTCATGGTGCAGCAGAAATGCAGATCACACGATTATAATCTATTCAGTGAAAGTGAATGAAAAAACCCTGTCAACCCCATTAGTTCCAGAAGAGCACACCTACCCATAAACACCTAATCGCTTAGAGCATCAACTGGTAACATAACTGACTGGAATAAGTGTCTGAATAAGCAGCAACATATGATTTTAGCTGAGTAATTTAGCAAATGCTCTTCTCGCCCATTGTTCCGACCGATCACTCAGGTTTCATTGCTCTGATTAGGTGAGCGGGCGAGAGATTAGGGCAGATTATGGAGAGATGTGCAGCCAGCGTGGCAGACATCAGAGATGACCTGACAGTTCCTCTGCTACCCTGCTGAGAATCGACCCTTAGATGTGGGGCCGGTCGCTTGGTACGGGGCTATGGGGGTCAGGAGGGGGTATGCATTTAATGATGTGTTCTTCAACTTGTCATCCCTTACATGTAACATACAGTAGTTTAATATGTTTGAAAACACCCGGAACGTGGCTGGGAACGAAAGCGGGCGCTAATACCGCCGGCGCTGTAATTCCTCTCAAACCCATCACACGATGAGGTGTCCTCTCTCGTTGTACAGAGTAGCTCACACACTGCCACTCAACGATTAAGATAAATAATGCAATGACTAGATTAATACATCATAATGCTTTAATATTTTTCATATGCAATTTGGATTTATAGTCCTTATCTGTCTGATGCCTTTGGCTAATCTACGCCTAGACCCTTGGCACCCTGGCTGTGAGATAAGAGAGGGTTGAGTTGGGTGCAGTGCAAGGGGAAAACATTAAGCGCTGAATGAGATTATTGTTTATCTTTCCTGGGTTGGACTATTCACTTTGATAAAGAGACACATTTGTCTGAGAAAATAAGGAGCAAATTGAATACTCTCTGGGGGCTGGCTCTCATTTGTAACCCTTTTTAGAGGTACACGCGCACACACGCACATAGCCGGAGAAAGAGGAAGAGCGAGAAGCCGTGTTCATATTTACCTCACTCATTTCTCATTTTTGCACTTGAAAATCAAGATCGCAAATTGAACCTGTATGTGCATGTTTTTTTCTGCCGATGATTACCTCCGTAATGTTTTTGACTACATTCACATGGAAATTTGCACCGGCCGTGTGTGATGGAGGAGCAGTCTGTTATCATGTCGTATGAATTTGACTGGCATAAAAGAATTGTTTTTTGATTGCTGGGGTTTCTGGTACAGTCTGTGAGGTATCGAATGTTTATGAGAGTGTCTGGTGAAGACTTTAATCTCTTGGTCAGGAAACAGATGTGCGTGGCACACCAGACAGCTGTTTTTGTTTTTGGATATTTGTTTGTTAACCTTAAGCCTCTCTCTAATTAAAAACAGCCACAGTAACACCAGTCAAATTACATGGCAAATTTACAGTAATTTTTAATTCAATAATTTCTTAACCTGAAATGTTAGACATTTGCCCAGTCCTCTTAAAGATGGAAAATAAGCGTGTATCGGTTCAGGATTGGCTCAGATGTTTTGAATGGTTTTGACTTTAATCTAATAGCGTGTGCAAGCAGAAAAACATAAAAATCTATTTGAGCTCATTAGATAAATATGGAAATTGCTAGTGAATGTTTATTCCATATTTAAAAAACAGACCTCTGAAAAAATAATTTAATTTATGAATTTTAATATAAAATATATTTTAAAAAAATACAAATACATTGTTATATTCACTATCTTTTGTTTTTATTTTTAATTATTTTTTTTTAAATGTATATTATCACAAGGGTAATATGTTTATGTGCATTTTATACTTAATAAATGGTGGTGGTGATGGTGGTGATGATTATTGTTAATAATAATAATACATTATTATTATTATTATTATTATTACTACTATTTTGTTATATTTGTTGTAAGAGGGGACGACTGGCCTGGGGGGATTCTTTGCTCTGTCATCATGTCATGTTTTTTTATTTAAAATTGTCTCCATCTGTCTGTATCTCTGCTGACAGACAACAGCACTCTCTTCAGCACTTGAATATCACACTTGCATCTATGAGCCCAAATTGCTTCAGCCGCACATATGTTATAGATAAAAAGCAGAACAGTTTATGTTTCCTTTTGTTAAAGTGAATTATAGATGGACACTTTTTGTCAATTCTTTTTGTAATTCTCAGTAAAAGAATTACTCCTTTGTAAAAAAAAAAAAAAAAAAATGTGTTCATGCAGCAAAAATGAATTACTAACCTAAAGAAACTGTCTAGAAGGTTACTTTTATTTGACCTTTTATATTCAAAGACAACAATGCATTTATAAAACTTGCTGTCAGTTGTTAAAACACATTTAGAAACCTATGTATCCACACTAAACTGTCAGTACTGTTCATTTAAAATCAGTGACATAACAGGATGAAGAGAGTTTGTAGTACAGGTATGAACTTGTAAAGCTGTGAGAGAGAGTATGGGGAAAATCAGCACCTTTGAATGGAGTGACATAGAATACCGTCAGTCAGAGCACTGATAGATATTTTTGAGACACATGGCACAATGTGTGGCACTTAGAAATTCACGTTAGTTCACCAGCTAGGGTTACCAGCCAATTAGAATGCAGGATTAATAAGTCAGGTGGAGTTACCCTCCAATTTGAGCCCAGGATCAGGGAGACAGGTAGAGTTTCACTCCAATTAGAGCCTGGGATTAAACCCTGGTAAGGTTACCTTCACGTCTTTCCAGATTTGAGTAGCTACGGTGAGGTTATTCCACGGTCAGCTAGTCATACTGTCACACCTTTGTTTTGTTTTTGTTTGTTTTTATGTTCACTTCTGGTTTGTTTGTTTGTTTCATTTTGTTTCTTTTATTTTTGTTGAAACAAACTAAAATACAACAACATTTTGTTTGTTTGTTTGATTTCTTTTTGATTTTGTTTGTTTCTTTCAGTTTTTTTCCCTTGTTTGTTTGTTTGTCAGTTGGTTTCTTTTTGTTCCAGTTTTGAGTTTTTGTTTCTGTTTGTTCATTCATTCCACCCATTCATGTACAAACAGTGGAAACTTGACTCTCACGGACAGGATGCTGAGGTAAAGTATGCAGATGAACCCATGCAGTCTGGAACGGGCAGGTGAGGATTAGCCCCTGATTGAATCGTTCCTCTTATCTGCTGTCAGACAGAGCAGGCGGCAATACTGAGCCTGTTAAGATGGGAGCTGATTCTGTTTGCCTTGGGAATACATGCACACATAATGGAGCAGCACCTCTCACCAGTCTCTGGAGAATTGCCTAACAGCTCCATTTTGCAGAGGTCGCTAATACCAGACCTTAAGACCGCTCACTCCGCATCAACTATTTTTTATTCTCACATATTAACACTACTTCACACCCCCAATTATTCATCATTGTTCTACATAAATTCTAATTAGTGTATTCAACTCTGACTGACCTCTGATTTTGCATTGTTTTAGCATGGATTTTCAACCATTTTTAATTCCCTAATACTCCTTGTATTAGAAACAAGGAGTGTTTGAGTTTTGTTTTGTTTTGTTTTGTTTTGCTTTGCTTTGCTTTATTTTATTTTGGTTTGTTTTTATTTTTGCTGTGTTATGAATGGATTTTCAACCATTTTTAATTCTTCTGTATTAGAAACAAGAAATGTTTGAGTTTTTTTTGTTTGTTTGTTTTTTGGTTTGGTTTGGCTTTTGTTTTTTGTTGTGTTTTGATTTATTGTTTTATTTTATATCTCTGTTCATGTTGAAATAAACAAACACAAATAAAAACAAACAAAAAATAGTTTTGATTTGTTTTGTTTAAACCATTTGTACCGCCCATCAGGTCACATCCATGACACCACATTTTAATGTTGTTGTTGTCTGTTGTTGTTTTTCCTGTCTTTTTTTTTTGTCAGTTTTGTGTGAATGCGTATTCTTGAGCGAATATTCTATATCCTCAGGGAATGAGGTGATGTGTCTGGAGCATGGAGCAGGATATGAGTGCAGAGGCAGCTGTGGTGTCCAGCAGAAGGCTAGTTATCCTCTTAACCCCCGAGTCTCAGAGCAGAGAGACGGGCTGCTCGGTGCAGGAGAGAAGCTGATAATGCTGCTTCTTTCTCCACCCAGGCCTCTCTTAATCTTTTTCTTATACAAATGCTGGCAGAGAGAGTCATGAATTTTAATATCGCCCCCCACCAACCCTCCTCTCCCGTTTTTTCTCAGCATAGTTATACGGCAGTTCCAAATCACACACATTTTCTTGCCATCACAAACTCTTTTAGACTCTCATCGGGTGTTTTTTTTTCCTGATAAATAGATATTTTCTAGTCTCTAATTTCCTGGGTGGCTAATCATTCTTCCCTCCAGTAAACTATGATGGCTGTGTTTTCTCCGTCGCTAATGCTAGCGTATCGTTTCAGCCCTTGCCTTGATAATTACCAGAAACAGTTGCACAACAAAAGTTGTCTGTTATCATCTGGGGTTTGTGGAACACGCTGGGGGTTCCTGCGGTGACGGCGCTGAAGTGGCAGTGGCCCTGCTCGTGCCCCAGGGGGCCTCTCTCAGAGCCGAGACCTCGCTAATCACTACCTCTAACGAGGCTGCTAATTGAGTGCACTCCCCTCCTTCGCTGTCTCTGAAAACATCATTCAGCTCTGCAGTTTGAGTCACCAATGAATCAACACAAGGGCCATCTGCGTTAAATCGGGGTTCAGACCCATGCTGCTCCCAACAATCAGAACCACCTTAAAGGAGATCATGTTATACAATGTCCCTCTCTCCCGCTGTCCCGCACTGCAACAATGGCCTAACTGAGCTTTTCAGTCTGACCAAACACAGCACAAAGGCAAAGCGGAAATTGGGGTAACTTTTCGGGGTCTTAGAGGGCCACTCAATAGAGACGGGGGCCTCTTGGGTCAGAATGGTGGTTAATTTGGAAGCAGGAAGTCATTGTCCAAATGGTAAAAAGAGCTGGGTTGGAGACGAGGCTGAAGGGTGGAGAAGGCATTTCTTAATATCTTAAAGAGATGGCTTCTTTTTGTCTTTGCTTGTATTCTGGGTGTATCAGAGCACTGTCTTTCTTGTGAGCTGTGGTTTGCTTTGTTTTAGTTGCTTCCTCTGACCACACATGAACCTGTTGTCTTCTAGTCTGCTTCTTTTTCCTTAAACGCATTCACACATTGCTCATTTTACTCCAGACTTCATTTTTACTTAACAATGCGCCATGTTTCCGTCAAGACCTTCAAGCATGCGGCCGTGCCGTTTGCGTATTACTCATGCCTCCTTCATACCTCCTTTGTGCCCCTTGTATTTGTCACCCTTTTGTTTGAGTGGGCCAAATATTTAGCAGCACCTCAATGTGGCTAAATTGGGGCAGATGAGTCCAGAGTGGGCTTGGTGGTAAACAGTGAGGCTGCAGTGTTTGCCTGGCAGGTGAGAGAGGTGCTTTTGTGTTAAGTGGCCCATTGCAGCGAGGGGCCGGCGCGCTGCAGGAGAATGCCCTTAAATGCGGCTCTCCACCGGCAGGCTTTGTCAAGCCCGTCTTTCTCAGGGTCCCAAAATCAGCTCTCCCCTTTTCTCTCTGGCTCTCTCTTTTTCCCTTTTTTTCCCCCCGGCTCATAAACGCCCATGTGAAGTGGATCATTACCAGTGGCCTTCCCTCTCTACGCTCTGGCCCCTTTGGATTCCCACCACTCCAGATCTGTAACGGGAGGTCTGCTAGAAAAAGAGAGGTGGAGCCGTGAAAGGAAAACATGGCGCAGAAAGGTCCTGTCAGCACTTCCTCCAGCAAATTAGCAGTGCTCAGAGGGGAGAAGTACAACTTCATTGACCCTGCGATTGTGCAAAATGTCCCACATCTCCCCTCCTTCACTCAGGCACAGCTCTGCCAATGACATACTGGAGTTACTTCCCCTAATTAAGGAGAGAACGGAATGGAGCTGTTTAGAAGAGCACTGTCATATCAACATAGAGTCTAGCATGAACGTTTATGCAAAACTCCTGATCCTTCAGAAATTATTCTAATATGCTGATTTGGTGCTCAAGAAACAGGAACTTTCTTACTATTATCTATGTTGAAAACAGTTGTGCTGCTTAATATTTTTGTGGAAACTAAATTTTCAGGATTCTTTGATGAATAAAAAAGTTTAAAAGAACAGATTTAAAAAAAAAAAAAAAATAGAAATCTTTTAAAATATTTAATTATTTATAAAAACTTTTAAAAAATACATTAAGCACAATTAAGTTCATATGACTCATGCACTATATTCCAAGTTTTCTTAAGTCATATGAGTCATATACAGCTTTGTGTGAATGACAGAATAGAATTTAAATCATATTCTGGATCATTGAGTCTGTGAGTTCTGTATGTAAGTGAATCCATCTGATTCATGACTGAATCATTCAGTTTGGTTTTATGAGCTGGTACCAAGTGATTCATTTAAAAGGTCTAACTGACCACTTTTTTGGTCCTTTTTGAGTTTAACGGACGTGTTACTAAGAACTGTCATAGCAAAGAGTTGCATGAAAATTCTTTAAAGATTTTATTTTTATGTTCTCCAGAAAAGAATAACAGCGTTGGATTCCAATCGACATTAGGGTGACTAAAATTGTCATTTTTGTGTGGACTACACCTATTAATCGAGTCACTAGTAGCTGTTGTGGTAAATTTGTCTTTTGAGACAGTATCTGGCCTTCAAGACATTCACTGAGATTTTCTAGATCATGCTAATTAGCCACTCATTGTATATTAATCCATTATTCACAAACTTGTCAGGCTCCTTATTGTTTAAACACTCCCACCGCAAACCATTTGCCCTTCTCCATCTCTCACGTTTCACTGGAAAAAAGCCTATTTAATAATGGAGATATCCTTCAGCCCATTCATTTTTGTTCAAAGTGGCTACTTGATAATGAAATGATGTTTATATGCCTACTTTTTACTACTAAGGAAGGCAAAGCGTCTTCCAGCAGATACTTGGTTGAGGGGTGCAGGGTTTGCCTCCGCAATGACACCGTAACGTGCTGAATGAAAGAGCTACATGTAAAACCAGGCTTATCCTGTGGAAGGTTAGGAATTTGCATTCACCAGAAAATGGGATTTCATACCACATTAAGAAACAATGGCTGATGAGTTTCCGATGTGTGTATTTGTGGTCCCTCAAGAGGGGAGAGGGGAAATCAGAGATTGTGGCTAATTTTAAGCCTTGAGTTCTGCAGAATCACATATTAATGCAGGGGTTTTACATTTTTTTAAATGCCACGGACCCCCAGATATGATCATCTATGTGCGAGGGACCCCCATCCAAAAGGCAACCTTTAAAGGTTTTTGCATCAAGACACAATTTATACTGTCCAAAAGTAACATTATAAATATGTTATTCGGAAAATGTGAGTTTCTGTTAAGTTACATTAATGTTACGTTATGTTTTTCCTACTTAGTATTGTTGTAGTACTGTACGTATGTATGTATGTATTTATTTATTTCAATTGTATTTACTAAAAGCTAATTATTTAATTTTTGTTTTAATGGTATTTATTATTTATTCATTTTAAATATTTTTTTCTTTATTAATTTATTTTTATATAATTTATTTATTATTTGCTTGTTTGTTTACTCATTTATCTGCTTATTTTAATCTAATTATTTAATTTACTTTTGTTTTTAATCTAATATTTATGTTCATTATTTATTTATTTTAATCTACTTTATGATTATTTTAATATTTTTTCTTATATCTTTATTTGATCTATTTATTTAATTATTTGTTTGTTTATTGAACTATATATATATATATATATATATATATATGAATTTTGATCATTCATTTATTTTATAAATTTTTTAATTATTTACTTATTTTAATCTAATTATTTGTTTGTTTATTTGTTTAAATCTAATGTTTATTTATTAATGTAATTATTGATTATTTATTCAAATCTTATTTATTTATTTATTTTTTAACAGTATCAGTTTGTAAAACATACTCCAATAATTGTTAACCGGACAATTTCAGGGCTGCATTCACACACCGATTGCATCACAAAACCTGATAGTTTCCCATTGGTGTGCTGATCCACACTTCAGGCAAACTGCTGGAGCATCTTATCTTTTAATGCCTTTGCCTGATCTTCCAATTAGTTATGCCGCCTAATAGGCTAGTTTTGGGGGTCTGCGCTTGGGTGGGAAAAACTGGGGGTCGGATTCTGCGCTGGTTTGTGGAAGCTGTGTCGTAAATGAGTCTGGACGGATCTGGGGGATGGTTTTAGGGGGTCAGGGTTTCGTGATAGTTCTGCTTGAGAGGCTGTCTGAGAGGTTTTTTGTGCTCAGAGCAGGGGCTGGGCTGTTTCCAGGTTGCCCCGTCTCAGGGCTGGCCGATAACAGAGCCTCAGCCCTTGAGTCCCCATTCTGCCTGTGTATTAACACTGCTTATCTGCACTCCGATAGAGCTGTGTGCCATTTGCCTTTCGGAGGAATTAGCTTGTCTTCCCTGGCTAACCAGGCAGTGGTGATTAACCTTTCCACTGTTCAATATCCTCTCTGCTGTCTCCCTGTTCAGATTAGACTCGACATCATTACTGTAGGTATGACTCCAGAAATGAGCTGCTGCTAGTTTGGAAAAAAAAAAAAAAAAGCAAGGCTTAGGAGAAGATTTGTGTGTGTGTGTGTGTGTGTGTGTGTGTGGAGGGAGTGACCAAACGTTTTATTTCTTGAAGGCTCAAGTAAACACACGCAATTTTCAATGCAGCTGAGACTATAAATATTCAGCATCACTGAGCGCATATTTCACCTCAGCAGAATAAGTAATGAAACAGACACGATTTGTCAATTTGACCCAACTGTCAATCACTTTTTCTCCATTAGTCAGTAATCCATTAACCAGCCCTCCCTCCCTGCGAGTGATTATTTGCTATTATTCAACAAATATCATAATACGTTTTTCACACACACCCGGAGGCACATCCACAAATCAATTATTTCCTCACAAAGACTTGAAAGTACTTAGCAAGATGCCTGACGGAAAAGCTGCGGGTTATATCAAATTGAACCTCTCATTTGTTTCTCTCGCGCACACACACAATCTCACAGCACAATTAGCCAGTGCCTGCCGCGTTTGTTTGGCCCACTTTAATTCTGCCTGGCATATCTGCATTACTACAGAATAAACCGGCATACAAATACCATTGTTGAGGGTTTTAGGAGAATCAATAGAATGTAGGCAGTGAGTAGACCAAGCCGGTTCACTCAGTCTGCTGTTGGCAGGAGATAAAGACCTACGTTGAAATGCACCATGAGCAGATGCTCCCATTATTAGCACCGTACAAACAAAGCGACGAAACATGACGCTGACATTTGACGTGTGCAGCTAATTGGTAATATCATTATTGTCTTGTTCTTCAGCTCTCATTGGGAGGTGCAGGAATTACCTTTGTGTGGCTGGAAGTGACATCTCACTTCACTATTCATAATGGATATACACTTCTGCATAACAGCTGTGTGAGCAAGTATTATACACTTGTTTATAACCTCTTCTGCAGGGACTATTCATATATACAATCTTAAAGAAAATAGTTTTGATTCTTTACTCAGAAGAATTTTGTCCTCATTTCAAAAACAAATGTTTAGATTAACACCCACAACCCAACCAATAACATATTCAGTACAATGACAAAAACTTAAAAATAAAAGAATGTCTTTTAATGTCAAACAGCATTAAACACTAACAGGTCTTTCTTTTTTCTTAAAAAAAACTATTAATTTCAACATTTAGTCTCCTTATCCAGTCCTATGCAAAGCATGCTGGGAACTGAATATTCCACTGCACAATTTTCAAAGTTATCAAGACGTCATTACAACTTTATTACAATGTTATTACAACAGTTTCATTACATTATTACAACTTTTTTGAATGTTTAAAAATCAAATATTGCAGATTAGCACAGCCACAATATTAAGTTGATGTAATGATCTTTATTATTATTTCAACAGAACTCAATAGTTACACAATAGTGTAAATAATAGTGTCAAAATAGCGCATTAAAACAAGTGATTAATTTTTCCAGTTTAGAGGCTTTTAAAATATTTAACACTGTTAATGCAGCGGTGGGGCTAGGATTAGCCACCCCACTCACACCTGCTGCTTCTGTCTCTTTTTTCTTGACAAGAATTGCATTTATTTAGATGCAGAACATATTTGCGACCACATCAAACAGGAGACATTTCAGACGCACAATCACCTTCGCCTCAGCGCCAGGCGCGAGTCAAACAAGCGCAGAAACGGTACAGGTGAACAGTGAACTGCGGTCAGATGAGGTGTTGTCAGGCCATATGTCAGTAAAAACAAATCTTCCTGTCCTGTCAGCCATTATACTGGGCTAGTAGCGCATGCTCTTCAATTGCGCGTGCTCTAGCCTTTATCATTTCATATTAAAGCGCGAATTAAAACTACGAGCATGCATGTCAGATCCGCATCACATTCAGCAGCGGCAGCTCTTAAAGTAATAGCAGCCAAATAACCTAATAACCCATCTGCTGTGATGTCTGTTAATCAAAGAACAAAAGAAAAAAGAGGAAATCAATAACTTTTGTTGTGATCAATTTTAGAAAAAAAAGTGCAATTAATTAGTTAATTTTTTTAAGCGAGTGACAGCACTAGTGAATAAATAACTGTTTGCAATATAATGTTTGCAACTTAAAAAGTTTATTTAAAACAATACATTTGAATGTTTAATATGCAACTGCATTAATTTAAGTTGTAGTAATAGGATCCCCTGAATTTCATTTTAGATTACAAACAGTCAAAGTCACAGCAGTCCAGTGTTGTTTTGGACTCCACTGACTTTCACTATTTGGACAAGAAAACACAAAGACACTTTCAAAATACCTTCTTTTGTCTTTTACAGAAGAAAAAGTCTTATAAGTTTGGACTGACATGAGAGTAAGTAAATAAAGCCAGAATTTTCATTTCTCCTTTTAAACCTTAAAAACGCATAACCAGAAGTTTACTCACCTATAGAAATAAGTACCATCTCAAAAAGGATGCTTTAGACGGCTTTACATCTCAAATAATTATCAAATATTTTTACGGAATATTCAATCTTCATACGTTTGCAAAAAATACTTGCCTTACATTTCTGCATTTTATTTCAAATGCCTTACTTTAACATTCCTTTAATGTGAACGGATGCTGTCCTTGGTCCCATCTGTTTTGAAATAAGTTATCCTTTTTTCAAAATTGCAACAAGATAAATTATTGGTGTTACGTAGAAACTTGATCTTGGCCTCCAGGAAAATTCTCCCTTCCACAACATCCTTCACCTCAGCTTCTCTCTGCAAATGAAACTTTTATGTGAATGTGTCAAAGCTTGCAGGATACCTGACTATTTATAAACAGCTCCACTTGCACTGCAGACCCAGGTGAGACCAGCCCAGAGGGAGTTCGCTGCTGGAGAAATCTTTTGTTGATGTCTAGAGCTGTTGGCAGAAAAAATACACCACTGATGAGAAGAAAAAACATAATGAAATTTCACAGTTACAGTTTATCCAGATTCCTGAGAGTTATTCGGGATCTTCATCACCTTTTCCTCCCCCATTCAGGCTACTTGCCCTGATCAGTGTCACTGAAGAACACAGAAACTCCATTAGAGAGTACAGGAGCTCAAAAGATCACTTGCTAATGCAGTCTGATTAATATTGCACATAATCTATGTGTTTTTCAGGGCTGCTGTCTGCTGTAATGCAATGTTATCAGCTGCTACATCATGATACTGAGGGAGAGATTTTTCTGCATCCTTCCTGAGATACAGGAGCATGTATGTCACCAACAAGACAAGTCTTTGTTGCATGGAGATACACTGTTTGTAAGATACTCTTTGTGCTGAAATTTTACTCACCCTCATGCCATGATGTAGATAAATTAGTTTGTTCATCAGAGAAGATTTGGAGAAATTTAGTATTACATCATTTGTTCACCAGTGGATCCTCTTCAGTGAATGGGTGCCGTCAAAATGAGGGTTCAAACAGGAAAAGTAATCCACACAACTTCAGTACATCAATTAATGTCTTGTGAAGTGAAAAGATGTGTGTTTGTAAGACAAATCCATCAATGTTAAACCGATCACTGCATATTTCTCTCCTGATTCAGATAAGACTTCACTGGGAAAAAAGCAATATTATAGATAGCAGACTCGTATTTGAAGTTAAAAACCTCTTAATGATCGATTTATTACAGTAACGGACTGCAGTCATGTGGATTACTTGTGGAATATTATGATGTTTTTATCAGCTATTTGAACTCTCATTCTGACGGCACCCATTCACTGAGGATCCTTTGGTGAGCAAGTGATGCAATGCTACATTTCTCCAAATCTGTTTCGATAAAGAAACATATTCATCCTGGATTGCCTAAAGGCGAGTAAAGTTTCAGCAAATTTTTATTTTTGGATGAAATGTTCTATTTCTTTAACAGGCAAAGATTTGTTTCTGCAATGTTTAATCTTTCATGATTTGTGTGCAAACATAATAAGGTACTGTCAGACCTCTGTCGTGTGTGTCATGTGTTATTGCCTCATGTTTCCTTATTTGGTTTGTTTCCTGTCCTTGTTTAGTGTGATTATTAGTTAATTCTGTTCCAGCTGTGTTTGTGTAATTAGCCTGTGTATTTAAGTTCCTGCCTGTTCAGTTTCGTGTCGTCTGGTCTACTCGTTACTCCCCGGTGTTCCTGTCTGTGTCAACCTTGCCTTGTCTTGCCTTGCCCTGCCTTGTATGAAGTAAAGACTGTTATTTGAGTTTACATCCTCGTCTCCGTGTTCCTCGTTCATCCCTGCTGTGTGCACCGTGACAGAAGACCACACCAAACAGTAAGCGGCGCCCCTTCACCGTTTTGTTTTGTTCGTTTTTAAAAAAAAAATTGTTTTGTTCATGTGTTTTGTCCCACGGCTCCCTCAAGCCCGCCGTTCGCGGGGAAAAGTCCGCCGCCGTTCGCAACTCTCTAAAGCCCGCCATTCGCGGGGATATCGACACCGCCGCCGTCCGCGGTTCCAAAGTCAAGTTCACGGGCTGCCGCTCATTCGTGCCGCCGTCCGCGGCTCACCCATACACGCCTCCGTCCGCGGCTCACTCAAGCCCGCCGGCCGCTACGACGTCGAGCCCGCAGTCTGCGGTTCACTTCAGTTCCCAATTCCTGAGGATCCAGTTCCGTAGTCACGGCCAGGAGTGCCATTGCCGGTTCCAGAGGATCCAGTTCCCTAGACACGGCCAGGAGTGCTGTTCCCAGTTCCCGCAGATCCAGTTCTGTAGTCACGGCCAGGAGTGCCGTTGCCGGTTCCAGAGGATCCAGTTCCCTAGACACGGCCAGGAGTGCCGTTCCCGAGTCCCGAGGATCCAGTTC